>JAOXNN020000052.1:2379115-2399913 GCA_028571205.2 Hydropsyche betteni | reverse complement strand
GTCACTTCAATAGACATTTGACGTTTCCTTAATTTTCCTTAATCACGCCATCATCACGTATCGTAACCACTGAGATATATACACGAATACGATCTGTCAGCTTGACATTTAGTCCATCTATCGAGAAGTTTCGATACTTATTTTAAATCAAAACTGTTGGTTTTCGAGCGATACGTTGGCGTCCGTCCGTTGTATTAGCACCAAAAAACGAATAAACAACTGTTTTGACAAAAAAAAACATTTCATCGGCCTATTAATCAGAATCAATATTCTTATCCTTACAATTGTTGCAAATCACCTCAATTGCTGAATATTTTTTGTATATAAAGAACTGACAACGGCAACACTTCATTGATGCTGAGGATCTTTTTTTCTCCAGCGCACATGACATACAAACACCACGTTTTGGAGGGATTCTTACGGCAATTCCCAAATATCAACGAATAACAAAAATTTCCAAGGTACGTCTATAGGTCGGAGAGACATTGACTCTGGAACATCTCGGATCTCGATGCTAGCGATTCAGTGGTAAAAGCGGGAGAAGCGACAATGCGCATTCGCGCCCGCTCGAAGGTCAAAACACTTTCGAAACACGCGTGACGAGAAAGGCGCGCTACAAAGTTATAAGCCTTCGCGGGAATAAATTTAGTTGGAAAATTAGCGACGCGGGGTCTTGCCGTTTTAACGAATCTGTCCCTTGTTAGAGCGAACCGAGGATTAGCAGCTTGATAAGGGTGGGCGGTCTGGGGGTGGGCGGGTTGAAAGTGTTCGGCTTTTGTTCGGCAACGGCCACCTCGACGGCTCCTCTTGTCCGATCCGGAGCTTTGGGGTTTCTGGATCCCGGGGTGTTTTTCGGCTCCGGAAGAACGGCCCGGAGCGAGGCCATTTTTCATTCGGCGCACTTCCTCGCCTTCACCCTCCGGGCGTAACTCCATTCTTATTGTTTTTCACTGTCGGCTTTTCCTTGTCCGTTATTCATCGCGCGCGCCCATATAACACTTTCAACTTCAAACTTGGGCTCTTTTCTTTTTCGGCGTTGTTCGTTTTGCATATTTTTTTCCGTTTCGCTTTTTTTATATTAGCACCCCCCCCCCTACCCGCGTCTCATTACGAGATTTCGCCATGGCCTCTGTGCTTTCTTAACTTTCATATAATTTTTTTTTTTTGGCTTTTCCGTCTCGCGTTTCTCATCGCTAACTTTTACATTATAGGCTTGAATTTCGCATTCGGATCACCGTTCGTCGCGTCTGAAGAAAGCTTTTTTTTTCTTTCAGTCCTCGTCGAATCGAATTACTTTTGCAGTGTATTAGATAAAAACTTAAATCATTTTATCGACATTGTCGACGTCGTTTGACCTTATTGATCCAATTCGCTTTTTGTGTTTCCATTCGTTCGCATTTCTCGCGAGCTTTCGTATCGAGTGAAAACTTTCGCATTTCTTTCCATATACGTTTTCGTTACGTATTCGAAACGAAACTTTCGACATTCCCCGTTTTGTCATATATTTCCCTTATTTTTTTATATTCAATAGAAATTGGTAGGAAAATTCTCGCGTATACCCACGTGCGCGCATACTGCTTACGAATGTACAATGCAAACACGGGTGGGGGAGGAGTGTGAATATATTTGTCTAAATATGCAAATTTATTCTTCGGGAATCACCACCCCCTCAAACCACTCCGCCGATCGTCCAAAACGTATTTATTTGACGTCAATTTCGCAACCCAATTTCTATTGTCGAAGCGTCCTCGAATTTATTACCCAGGAGATTGTGTCCGCGAAAGCGCGCTCCTCGGGCGACGTATCCTTTTTACTTTTCGACCTTGCAGAGCGATGGGACCTTATCCAATTTTTGGCACGTTTTGCAAAAAGTGCTTCCACCCCCTTTTCCCCCCCACCGTCATTTGTCACATTGTGTTTAAATCCGACAAAAGAAACTAGCACTCGAAGCTGCCGACACCGTTCGCGTGACGTGATAAAGCAAAAATCATAATCCTCCGTACAATTTGTCTCCGGCGTGGCTAAATTGTATTTTTTTTTTCGTTCTTCATTCCTTTCCCACTTTTTCGTCCCAGTAAGAGAGTTTTTGTAGTAGGGGAAAAAAACGATCATTTTATGTTGTATATTTTGTCGACACATATGGCGATTTGCATTTCGCGCGGACGTCGTTTACTATGTTTTCTGTGTTGTTATTTTTTTCTCGTTCGCACGCTTGAAATATGGACGGGGTATCATGATTGTTTTCCCACTAGAGATTTTCTCGGATATATCTGTTATGGGTTTCTCCACATCCATATTGACCATTTCCGAATAACGTACGGGCGCCGCACGAATATATCGTTTCGGAACGCTCACGGAAATATCTTTTACGAGTTTTCCCTCAATTGCCATATCGACAATAACGCGAACTCGTAAAATAATCGGACACTCCCGGAAAGTTTCCGTCGGAAAACTCGCTCGGAATCCCCTCCGATTAATTGGGCGAAACCGTACACTAACTACCGTCGATTCGTGCGCGCGGTCCAATTCGACAGTCAATGTACACAGCGACTGGCGGTTATTAGATATTCCTCCTTATCGAGTCGAATGATCCACGTCCTAACAAATGAAATCGGGCAGGTGAACCGAGGGGCTTTGCGGTCTCCGGCCAGAGGCTTTCATCCGGGAGGGGAACTGCGGGCGGAGGGGGGCACAAGGTGGCGGAGCCCCCACTCGGGGGCTGCGGTCCGTCATGCGCGCTGCTCGCGAACTCGAGGCTCCCCACACAAAACACTAGTCACCGGTTGGACACCCCTGAGCACCCTCGTCCATCCTTGCTTGAAAGGCGTCCGCGAAACTAATCAACTCGCTCGTCACTTTGACATTTCTATAAGACGTTTATTATACCCGTTTTCGTTGTTCGGATGCCTTTCGTATAAGTTGGGTCGCGGTTCGCGTATGTTTGGTTTTTCAATTATTTTATCGGGATGAGTTTGGTTGGTTTTGATAATTTTCGGTGGTGTTTCGTTTGATTAGGTTATGATTCGTATTCCGGTCATGTTTTGTCGATATCGGCCAATTTAATATCGGTTGGGTTAATTAAATTGGTAATCATGAGTGTCGAACCGATATTGGCCGCTTAATGGTCATAATATGCAACATGGTAACATGAATTTTCCCCGTTTTGGATACTTCGAGATGTCGTAAATCTAGCAATATCATATCCGTTAATATCATATTTCTAACTTATTTATATATAATTCGAAAAGGCACTGATTAAAAATCGTACATTTTCACCTTAACCGACATTCGAATAATTGTTGCGCCCGTCGAATCCGGACACACGAACAAAATTGGTGTATCATTAAAAATTCATTTTACGTAAGGGAAAAGTGCACGATATATAGATATCGATCATCCTCCCCCCTCGCTCTCGTTTTTATTTATGTGTGTACTCCGTAATATCAACATTGATTCGAATCTCGTGTATTTGCGTTACGGTTGTTTCGGCCTCGCGTGCGAGATACGAATTCCCGCTCGCTTGTATCACAATCGGAAATCTGTAACTCGGAACGATCGGAACGCGATTTCCATTTTTACACTGGCGAATAAAAATGCAAATTTCGGCCGAGCATAACCTGGCATGAGCTCCTCCGGAGATGTTCCCGCCCGTGGGAATGGCCGCAGCTACCCCGAACAACAACAACAACAACGGCGAGAGCAGTAGTCCTGCGAGACGTGCTCCGCCTGTTAATGTCCGTCGCATTGCCGTCGTGAGGTACCATCGTCCTCGTCCAACGCGCACCATCGAAAGCAATGTCCTGCCGAGCCCGAATCCTGAAGCCCAATCCAACAATAATCAATCGAACGACGCAATTTTCGTCCCGAACATCCCTCCCCAGATCCAACTCAACAACAACAACAATAACAACAATGGATACCGAATCTTGTCCGCGCAAGGGATGGAAACTCTGCAGACGTTCCTCCGGGAACACGGCAACGAATGCATCAAGCAATTCGTTCAGGTACAAAGAAAGTTTTCAGCCGAGTCTGCAACAGGCTGTGTATAATATTCGCAGTTATAACAGCACACGCGTGTAAAAAGCGGATTTGTCCGAAAAACTTTTGTTACCCTCGTAAAAAAGAAGCTGTAAACTGTCACCATAAACAGAATTTAACGCGGCCCATTTCGAAATACGACTTCGACGCGATTGTATAGCGCTTTTGGACGAACGATATCCTCGGAGGGTCGATGTCTGATTCGTCCTGCGGCATCGCCAGTGGCGGCTCGTCCTAATCTGCTGCCGGGCTGCAGCCCCTCAGCTAAAATTATAAAATATATATTTAATAACACATATATTTTATTTATTAACGATATTCTTTTTATCAATTGGATGGGCGAACTATTAACTTTTAAGGCGACAGTGCTGCCGAGCTCGATCTGCGGTAAAGCAGCCGCAGCCCGGAGAGACGATGAGTGTGTGAGTGAGCAAGATGCATATTGCAACTGCAGATGCTATCCTTCTCTTTCACTCTCATGCGTTAAGAATTTGCGTATTTATTCCCTCTTCGGGCTGCAGTTTATTTCGATCATCCTGCAGATAGCGCTTCCGCCGTTCACTTGACGTTGACATTTGTCATCAGATTCCCGCGTTTGACTGCACTTGATCACAGCTAATCGCGATTTATGACATGATAGAACGTTTATGGTCAAATTTTTTTAACCATCAACACAGCCCCGCCACTACAGATACTCACGAGCCGCCACTGGGCATCGCTCTATTATATGTCTGGTAATATGTCATAATCGCCGGGCGTCGCGATTGCCTCGGAGCTATTTCGGCGTCCTTGCGATTTATGTAACCGTCTGTGGAGCGATTTTATCGTTTCGCCAGGATTCCCAGAGTCGCCTTCACGATCGCCGGGATTTCGGTCCTGCTCTTGCCGGGCTCAAGGACGGGTTTACCGCGGCGGATTGTCGCAATTGCGCCAGATTTCGTATGTCGTTCGCGGATTGTATCTGTTCGTGAAGTTTCGTTCGTTATCGGATGTCGGTTGTCTGGCGCTGAAATCTGAAGGAAGTGTATGATTTTTTTTAAAACGAGTCGATCGTACATGTAAATTATTCATACTCCTTGTCTTATCTTATATATATAAACGAATCGTGGCAAACATTTGGTCTGGATAAAACTCAAAAACCGCTTGACCGATTTTTGTATTTATTTTTTTCTTTCGTTCGCTTTAACTAAGGGGTGGTTTATAAAGAAAAATAATAGGAAAATTCTTAAAGAAAAGCTAAAAAAATGATGAAAAACGACGGTACACTCCGCAATCCGTCCGACAGTTGTGTTGTGAAGATTGCGTACAATCAGGGAACGGGAATCGGGAACCGGGAACGGGAATCTGGAATCCGAGCAACGGGTACTACCGCTAGTATAATAATGCAGATTCGTGTTTTGTTATTTTTCCGATGGATAGATAAATTTGTTGAATTTTTCGGCGTTCTCCTCGGGCCGTTCGTGGCTCGAGCGATTTTTATTTTCGATGTGTGAAAATTGTTTTATTCATTGTCTGTTTTGAATTACAGGAATTCGCCACACTCACCAAAGAATTAAATATCATTCGAGAAAAACTCGTCGAGCGCGATGAAGAAATATCCGAGCTCAAAGCGGAAAGAAATAACACAAGGGTGAGTGTTTGGAAAGTTCGAATTTTCCATTATTCTTTATGTGAATATTTTTAAATAATTTTATATCGCTATTTGTAGTTACTTCTGGAACACCTGGAGTGTTTGGTGTCTAGACATGAAAGATCCTTACGCATGACGGTAGTAAAAAGGCAGACTTCACAACCTTCTGGAGTTTCTTCCGAAGTTGAAGTACTTAAAGCTTTGAAAAGCTTGTTCGAACATCACAAGGCTTTGGATGAAAAGGTAAAACTTTTCGCATATTTCACTCACTATTTTAAACGGAAAAATTATTTATTTCCTTAACTTATTATAGGTCAGAGAACGGTTACGTGTTGCGTTAGAAAGAAATACTACTTTGGAAGAAGAATTAGCCCATTCTAGAGAAGAAGTATATTTTATAGATTTTTTTTTATATTTTGTGATGGTTTGAAATTTACTTTATTGTTCCATTAGTTGCAGCAGTACAAACTTGGAGGTGTTCCAAATAGTGAAGGAGGCGATCATGGTACTGAAGGATTGTCTCCTAGACCGAAAGAAAACGGGCAATTGAATTCTGGAAATACTGATGCGAATGGAGAACATCAAACTATCAAGGTTAATTTTAATATTGACTTAATCGAATGGGTTACTGAATTATACTTTCTTAATTGACAATACATTTTGATTCAAGATCATACACAAATTTATTGTTCTTAATCTCATGTGAAACTTAGTTAATTGGATAGTTATTTTTATTACGTATTTAGTTTGACTATGTTCTACATGATTTAATTGATTGAAAATTCATATAGGAGGAAATTCGAAATCAATACATCACAAAAATTTTAAATGTACATAAAAAGAGAATTTTTATTTTTTATTAAACAATATATATATTTTTCAAAGTGTATTAATAAATACACGTCCTTTTGTATTTCTTTTTCAACTGTTCCAATAAAAAATTTCAAAATTCGGAAACTTTTACCAAGCAGTGACAGAAGAAAAGAAAAACAAAAGCATTATATTTTGAACCGAGCTTTTATCCTTTTGATAACTTTGCATGTTTATGGTTATTATTCCAAATACATAAATTTTGAAAAACAAAAACAAACATAGATGTATATTTCATTTTGTAGTACGTGATGTGGTTTGCATGTAAAATTGTGTTCGTTTTCTTTTTGTTTTTTAAAATATAGTCTGATGACACATTGACGCAACAAGTAAATGGAACGTCTTCAGAAAAACCTGATAAGAAGATTATCGAACTTCAATCAGCCTTAGATAAACAGGTAATTCTCTACTGAATTTGCAGCATCTACATCCCACCTGAATATTGTGATCAACTGCATAGCGAACTAATTGATTTTTCATTATTCATTTTTTTTTCCGTATAACTTGAATTGACAACATTCCATTTATCATGTCGAAATATCACCTAAGCTAAAATATCTTTGATAAAATTTATAAAGCGTAGACCCTTTGAGAAAAACAAAATTTGTGGATTATTCTGTAAAAGTATTAATTAATCTTAAGTAAAAAATGTGTTGATTAGAGTTGTGTCAAAATTTTGAATATGGTTATTTATTGTGTTGGCATGTATATTGCACGTTTATTTTTTCATCACACTGCATTGTTCCAGTATTTTATTTGTTCGATTTTTATTCATAAAACTTACAACATTACATTTTTCACTACATAGTAAATTTCATGATAAAATACATATTCATTTGTGCCGAAAAAGGCTTTTATTATAAAATATAAATAAATACATATCATTTACATTACAAACCACTATGATTGTATTTTTTTCTCTAACATAATTTTTAACAGTCTTCAGAATTGTCGTCATGGCAGCGTCGTGTAGCAGAATTATCTTCAAAAATAGGTGAACTTGAAGATAATTTAAGCAAAGGTCAAAGAGAGCTGATGAAAAGTCAGGAACAATGCAATAAACTGCAAAGAGATCTCCGAGAAAATGTTGCACAGAAAGGTGATCAAGAAGAAAGAATTGCCACATTGGAAAAGAGGTATCTCAATGCCCAAAGAGAATCTACTTCTCTTCACGATCTTAATGAAAAACTAGAACAAGAATTACAACATAAAGAAGCACAACTAAAGGTTCGTTATATATTTATGATATAATTTATAGATTCTAATTTGCTAATAATTATAATAATTATTATTATTAATATTTTAGTTACAAGAAGAAAAAATTTCGGCCATCGAAGAAAAATTGGAACTCTCTTCTCAAAAATTAGCCCAACTTTCTGCATTACCTGAAATGGAAGAACAACTTAAAGCCAGAATGGAAGCTTTGAGTCAAGTATGTAAAATTATTTCAAATTTTTATTTTCTTTTCATATTGTCGATTTGTTATTATTTACAAACGGGCTTATGGAAAAATAGTCAACTTCTGTTGATGAAAAGAAAAAAAAATTTCAGGCACAAGAAAGACATGGCTCAGCTGAAGATAGGATACAACGTTTAGAAGCTACCTTAGATGAAAAAAATGCTGAATTAATGCGATTGAACCAACGACTGAGAATGAACGAAGAACATAACACGCGCTTATCAGCTACTGTTGACAAATTGCTTTCAGAATCTAATGATAGGTACGTATAATAAATATGGGTTCTTGTTTGAAAGTAGTTTTAATGAATCCATGGATGATCTTTGTGAATTTATTTTGCAGGTTACAAGTACATTTGAAAGAGCGTATGCACGCCCTTGAAGAAAAAAATGCTTTAACTCAAGAATTAGATAAAACTAGAAAAGCTGCAGAAGAACTTCAAGCAGAAAAAGCTGACATTACTAAGGAATTAGCAAAATGTCGATTAGAGATTGATGGTGTTCGTCGGCAATTATTACAACAAGAAATTGCCTTTAACATTCAACAAACTGATGCTCTTACCAGATCACTGTCACCGGGAGGTGGCGGTAGGGAACAAAGTTTCTCTAGAAGTGCTAGTCACACAAGCTTTGATTCTCGACATCAATCGAAGGTAATTTAGGATTGATTTCGTTTTTATAGTCCGACGATAATATTCAATTAATTTTATTCCATGTTTTTTCTATGTTGTTTGATAGATGGATGGTGTGTGTCTAAGTAGAGTGGCTGGTTTAGCGGATAGTAGTGGAGAATGGGAGAAATTACAACAAGCTCACGTTCTCGCAAATGTTCAGCAAGCGTTTGATGTCAGTAGTGATGCGGAGGTGTGTTTTTATGATTTTATATTTTTGTCTTCTTTTTTTAATTTAATTTTAGTTTTTTAGTTAGAGTACAATTTTTTTTTATTTTTTAATGCACTGATATCGATATTTTTTTCCTATTCAGAACGATGATGGTGATAGTATATTCAGTGCCGCTGCTGAAGCACTTTCACCTGGAGGAGGCAGTGGTGCTGGGCATACTGATGCAGCCGCTCTTGCCCTTATGCTTCAAGAACAATTAGATGCTATTAATAATGAAATAAGACTTATACAAGAAGAAAAACAAACAACAGAAGCTAGAGCTGAGGAATTAGAATCTAGAGTAATATATATTCACATTATTGTATATTTAGTGAATATCTTATTCATTTAGCTTTTTTTATTATATTTTATATTTTATTTCGAAAACGAGCAGGTGGGAAGTTATGAACATATGAACTTAGTTGCAAGAGGTAGCCGGGATAGAGGAGGAGGCTCACCGCCTGGTATCACATCCAACTTAACGGGAAGTGCACACACACCGCATTCGGGTACTTCAACTCCCCAACAAAGACACTCTCCTTCTAGGCAAGATCCATACATGCTTCACAAGTATCACACGGTAATATATTTTTATTTTCAAAAGCTTCATGTTGCATTACACATTCTATATCATTAAGTTTTTTTTATATTCATGGGTGCATTCGATTTGAGATTCAGCATTATTAAAAAAGATAAAAATATTTCAACTAATATTAGTCAAATGTACAAATATGGTGAAAGTTTTATGTGATTTAAAACAAAAAATGATAATAATTGTTTTCAAATCACTGCATGCGACTATATTCAAAATCATGAAATTTACGGTTTCGGTTTTTTTCAATATGATCTTTATATATAATGAACAAAATACAGAGGCTGTATAAACATGAAATTAAATGTTTACAATGTAAAAATATTTGAAATGATTGGGTATAACAGGCACCAGCATCTATGTCACCTGCACATTTACATGGATATGTCACAGCTTCACCTGGTGGATTGCCACCTTTGGCGACTCCTCACAGCCTCTCAGAATCCTTGCCAAATAGTCAGGTACTTAAGAAGCTCCTACCCTTATTTATCTGCAGTCGATACCCTGAACAAAATTCCCTATTAAGTCACATACTTAAATAGGTATTTTTGATAACGCTTTTAGAGCTTCTCTGCAATTGTTTGAATAGTGTTTGAACATGCATGACATATTCAACAGAAATACCAAACAAACAAAAGTAACAATGTACTAATTATAATAAACTCTTCGTATTCGTTTCACCTTATATTTTTATTGAACTGCATTTGTATTAATGTACGTGTTAGGTTCGCAAATGTTTGTACCGTTTTTAAAAACATCATATGTTTCATCGCAAACACATAAAACTTCATAATAATTGTAAGATGTCAATTGTCAGCGGATATGGAGAGTTTATCGCATGCTGAAAAGCCTCTTTTATGTCATCATGAAAATATAATATATTGGCTTTTATATTATGGAAAAAATAAATAATAAATTTGATCCATTCATTAATGTAGGATAGTAATATTATATTAATACTTTCGAAATCGTTAAAACGCTCCAATTGACCGTTTATTAGGAAATTTAATATATTATCTGCATGCACTGAAGAGCAAAACAAATTAATATATTCACTAATATTAAATGGAGTTGGAAATATATTGATATATCTTTTTGGATACCCGACCATTATTTTGATTTTTCACACTGCATTTTTCTTCATTGATATTTAAGATTTTAAATAACAAATGTGATCTGACTTGTGAGTTTGGCTTATTATGCTCTATATACATATAGCCAACATTTTAAAGCTTGATACCCAAAGAATTCTGTATTGTTTAATATAATCAGCATATTTTTTTTAATGATTGTTTATTGCTTTTTTTAACTTTTTTTGTTCAAATTGTTTTTTTATAATTTGTAGAATAATATGAAGGGCTGTGTACTTAACCCTTTAAAAATTTTAACATGTATTTTGAATTATTATTTCAAAGCACATTATTTTATCGAAAATTGTTTAAATGCATTTATTTATTTAAAAATCAATTATTGTAATATGATACTTAATATTGAAGATTGATATGAATTTTAATATTGAGTAGTTTATTTATTTGTAATTTAATATTATATGAAATGTAAAAAAAAATGTTTTCAAACCCACATAAACTGATTTATTTATTTTACATTAACAATATGTGAACTGAAAACAATGTTTCATTTTATCAATAATTTATTTATACAGTTGCAGCTTAGTGGATCTGATGATTCAGCTACAGCTGGTGGTGCTGCTTCTCCTTTAACTCAACGCTCAATGCGGTTGGAACGAGTTGCTCAAGCTTTGCAATATGAACAAGAACAATTGCGAAGGTACGAAATATATGTTATGTAAATAATTTTCCTTATTTTGAGAAGTAATTGAAATTCAATTTTCCGAATGGAAATTTAATTTATTTCTTGTTTTGTCATGCATTCATAATAAAGGCGAACTGGCGCCACAGGAACTCTATCGAACTTCCCGATTCACAGGTGCACAGCTACATCTTGTTACTCATTACATAAATTCAACTATTTTGATCGACAGAAATTAAAGCGTTGTGGATGTTTAAACACTCTTCACGATTTTAATAATTCTTTGAACCTACTCAAATTTGAATATGATGAAAATGGTTATTTTGAATCATCTTCATATTCAAATATTTATAAAAGCAATTTATTTTATTACCCTGATTTAAATACCTCTATTTGTTATATTGACTATTGAATAATTTAGGTATATGTTTTATTTTTTTGTTCATTGTTGTTTTTATAATTTAATATTTCATTTGTATTATTCGATTTCAATACATATGTTATGTTTAAGATGAGTTTTTTCTTATGTTAAATATTTATCAGTAAATTTATAAAAAGCAAAACATAATTACCGTAGAGCCATTTGAATTGCAATTTTTTTCCATAATTTCCCATCTTTTTCTGAATTACAATAATTGTATCATAAAATATTGCACAGTATGTAATTATATTAAAAAAAACTTCTGTATTTTTTCCTCACGAAAATTTGCTATATGTAGTCTTTGACCCTGCATTTTTCCTTCATTAATAGTTCCAGTCAAGAGTCTCTTGGTGTTATGCTAAGTTCTCCAGCTTCTGTAGCTGCTCAAGCTGCCGCTCACGCAGCTAATCATCAGAAAAAAAGAGGAATAAAAAGCTCACTGGGAAGATTCTTCAGCAAAAAAGAAAAAGTATTTGAAATTTTATTTCCGACATTCACTTCAATATTTTTAAATTAATTATATTTAATTCTTTTACAGGCAAAAGGAATCAAAGACTCGTTAGGAGGTGATCTCGGTTCTATGTCCACAATGAGTGGGCTTTCACAACTCGGTGGAAATTCTCCTTACTATCCTAATGATTCAGCATTAGCAATTGACACCGATCTCAGTATGAGTGGGTCCATGAATCTTCAGAGTGGTCCCCATTCCCGGCAAGGTGCACAAGTTCCCCCATGTGCTACTAAAGCTGATTATGGGATCCAAAAGAAAGGGTATCTATTATTATCGAACAATTGCAATCATGTGCTGTGAAATGATTATTAATTTGAATCACTTCGAATTTCAGCAGGGATCGAGATTATCGTCATGAACTCTTAGGTGAAGCAATGAAAGCTGGAACTCCATTCGCCTTATGGAATGGTCCAACAATAGTTGCGTGGCTCGAATTATGGGTTGGAATGCCCGCTTGGTATGTGGCTGCTTGTCGTGCAAATGTGAAATCAGGGGCCATAATGAGTGCTCTATCTGACCAAGAAATACAAAGAGAAATTGGTATGTTACAATATATTTTCAGTCAGAACTCCATCAAATTTGCATTCCTTCTCTTCCCGATCTGCCTATTTACTTTTATGGTTTTAACTTTGTTAGTCGACTAATATGCGCAGGCCGTTACTCAAAATGTTGCCCTTCGGTACCAATTTTAATTTTTAATTGAAATTGCACTATGAATAGTAAACGTTCCAGGTCATATTTGCGAAAAAATTGTATAAATTTTGTGTATTTTCAAAAAAATTCAGTTGTATTATATTTTGATCATTGTATTGATTACATCTTGACTTAGAAAGGTTAGAATTTCAAAATATAATGTATGATTTCCTCTTTTTGTGACTCTGAAATTTTTGTTTTATTTAATCTCATAAATCAATATGGTACTAATTTTACGTGTGATTTATAGGTATAAGTAATCCACTGCACCGTCTCAAGCTTAGATTAGCAATCCAAGAAATGGTTGCTTTAACTTCACCATCTGCTCCTCCAACAGCAAGAACAACACTCGCATTTGGCGATATGAATCATGAATGGATCGGAAACTCTTGGTTACCATCATTAGGTTTGTTTTTATGGCTTTTATATCTTATGTTATTCACTTAATTGTTTTATATAATAATATTTGAAAATTATAGGTATGCCACAATATCGGACAACATTCATGGAGTGCTTGGTCGACGCACGAATGTTAGATCATCTTACAAAACGAGATTTGAGGACACAACTTAAAATGCTCGACAGTTTTCATAGGTATTTAGTTGTTTTTGACTTTTATTTTTCCAATGCCACAAGTATTCATTCAATTTTTTTTTTTTTTCGATAACAGAACAAGTTTTCAATTTGGCATATCATGTCTTAAGAGACTTAATTATTCTCGCAAGCTATTAGAAGAGAGACGGCGAGCGACCGAAAATGTGTTACAAGATGTAATGGTTTGGACAAATGAGCGTCTCATAAGATGGATAGCTCAGATCGGTCTCAAAGTGAGTTAAAGCACTTTTTTTTCAAAATATTTTAAAACTTTATTCTATTAATATTTTGTTTTCAGGAATATTGCAATAATTTATTAGAGTCAGGAGTTCATGGTGCACTTATTGCATTGGATGATGGTTTCGATGCAAATAGTATGGCATTGGCCCTACAAATACCTACACAAAATACCCAAGTTTGTATTATTTTATTTTAATAATTCATTGTTATTTTTGAATATTTTATTGTAAAATATACGTATAATTCTAGGCACGACAAGTGTTAGAGTTAGAATTCACCAATCTCATCCAAGTCGCAACAGACAGACCTCATCAACGTGCAGGGGAACAGCCACATAGTCTGGCAAACGACAACAGCATGGCAGCCAAAGCTTCTTGATATACAGCAACTATTAACTAAATATGCATTAAGTGTTTCCCTTACATGAAATGAAATCTACAATTTAAAAATAGTATACCTTTTGTGTATGTTATATTAAACTTTTGCTATAACTATTATAAATTAATTATACAGGCAGACAATAAACATATTCGGATAATATACCTGGAACTATACTGCCAAAATGAATTCCGTAATCTACATTCCTAAAGTTTTTAATGCCAGTTATTCACCCCACCAGTTTCTTTATACGTAATAAGAAAAATAAAAGCTTTATTATCATTTTGTAAATAGTTAATAAAAAAAAACTGTTACTAAACAATTTTGTGTTCTAGTGCTAATTTGTGACTATAATAAAAATTATTTGTTATACTCATAAATGACATTCATGCGACAATTGAAAATTTATTAATATATTTTTTAATATTAAAGACTGTTTAAAGTGAATATACATATATATAAAAATTAGTGTGGCCATTTTAAAAATCTTATATAATTCAAGCTTCAATGTAATGATACGACATTATTATATAATTAGTACAATGAATATAATTTTAAAGATACAATGAATTTTAGTCAAAGTTTTCTAATAAAAACGTAAAATTTTCATTAATTTAATACCATTTTTCTAGTCTTGTTGATTTTCACAAGTGGTTTTATGTAACTAGTGAATCCCTGCAATTTTCCCCTTTTTTTTTTTAATTTGAAAAAATCAGTTTTGTGAAAAAAGTACTAGCTGTATTAACTTTCACAGTTAATTTCGTACGAATCCTTTTATAATGATACCGTTTAATATAACGCATTCTATCTCAAATTTTTTGTAAATAATTGACAACGTTCTTTTTTATTCAGATTGGGAAATACTTTTTGATACAAATATTTTTATGTGATTGTGTGCTATTTTCCAATTTTTATAAAACATTGTATAATCTTGTATGAAAAACTTGTGATATTTATATATACATTTTGTTAAATAATATGATTTGATGTACATACACAAATGCACATACACCAGTACAGCATATTTGTGTACCAGCAAACATACAATTTTATACAGTAACGTTAGCTTAATCGCATACATTTTTTGAAACAAAATCATACTTGATATCGACTAAAACTATTCATGTTTAAAAATACTTGAACGATTCACTTTTACGTATACCTTACGTTTTCATGTGTATTTATTGACTTTTGAGTATTTTTCATAATAATAACATTTTCGTATGGATGATCGATTAATTTGCTTTATTTAAAGCAGTAAGTCCTAACAATTCGACAATTATTCGGGACCAGGAAAATACCTCATTAAGTGTTGTGTATTGGTTTACAAAACCCTACTCGTGGCTAAACAGAGCGAATCTGATCATGGAAATATCTTACTGTCATTATCGTTTATAATGGCATATTTCCGTACTTCACACTTTATTAAGTATAGTTTATATTCATTGTGATTTTATTATGTTCGAATATTATTTGAATGACTATTCATTAAATTATATTAATGTTTGTCAATTTAACATTTAATTTAGACAGTAATTATAACAGTATCAAACTTTTGTATTTTAATTTATGTAATTGCAGGGGGCTTCCAACTCTCAAATGTTTTTTTCTTTTTTCTCTAAATAAAAATGTTTGAGGAAAGCATTTTTGTTATAATATATATTATACTATGTTCATGTTAATAATTTATATTTGAACCAATACGTTTTACGCTTTTATTTGTTATCACATAGTACAATTGCATGAAGATTCTAATACACAACGGAAAATTAAGAGGTGTACTGTAAATGATTTTGTTACGTATTAATTTTTCTACGTCATTTGTGTGCGTGTCTATCTATAAGTTTTTATAGTTTCCTTCTTTCACACAAAATGCTTGTATATAACATTAAATTCACAATCGGTTTTTTAAAAAGAAGTGGGCTAACTACAAAAAAAGGTATAGCTTTAAGAAAATTTCAACGTATTTTTTTTCTATATTAAACCTTACAAATTATTTAAATGAAAAAAACATTTGTTTTCAGTAAACTTCCAATAAAATTTGAATTCTCGTATTGATCTAAAAAGCAATTTTATGAAAATTTGTATTCGAATCTTGTTCGAGCAAGAAACCTGGAATTTACGTGTATAATGTATCTTAGCGTGTTCATAGCGAAATATGTCGCTGGATATGCAGGATTAAGTTAGCCAACGTCGTTGGTGTTATGTAAAAAAAAAACACGATACACATTAGTATTTATAGACAAAATAGTCAATGTAAATATTATTAGGATAGTGTCCCGCTTGTAGATTAAAATTTTTATCTAAATATTGACCACTTATTTAAATCATTCTTCTCATCACACTATCATTTACTATTAAATATTTTTATATATCGTAAATCTGTATTGTAGAAAATATTACTTAAAATGCGGAAACATCAGAAAAAGTATTAATGTATAAATTTCCATAATTTGACGTTGGTATCAGTGGCTTTTGGATGAGATATTTAAAATTGTATGACAAAAAATAAGTAATATGCATAATGCCTGAAAATTGTCTTAATCTATTTAATCGCAGAATTTATACCTATACTAAAAACAATACTTAGATCTTTTACAAACAGTATTCAAATATTCAATTAACACTCTCATCAACGTTTTGAGATAAAAGGGATAGGAAAAGAAAATCTACATTCTTTTCTGATGACTCTGTATACATTTATGAAATTGTAAATTATTTTGTACATTTATAATTTAGTTACCATTTTGTTATTATTATCTGGATATGAAAAATATATAACATATTTTATATGTGTTGATAACATTTTGATTTATTAACGGATTAAAGTAAGTGTTGATGAAAACGAAAATCTTTTGATAGAATAAAACATTTATTGTTGTACAATTCTTTTTTTAATATTTAGAATTTTATTATCCAACTGTAACAAGATTTTAAAAGATATGATTATTATTTTTTACTCAAAGCTCTACACACTCTCTTCTTGAGTTCTTTTTGTCTCTTGAGCTTCTTCCAAGCGATTTCATCCATTTCCTTTTTGTGTTTCTTGACTTTTTCTGTAGCGGCTGTTTTTGCTATTTCTTGTTTCTTTTCATAATTGGTCTTCACAATTTTCATGATATTGGAAACTTTCTGCTCGTAAGGGCTTTTAACTAATGCTATTCTCTTTTTAGTTATCTTACTATTTTTGCTAGGAATAACTTTATTTTTAGGCTTGTCTTTATATGGTAAGCTTCGTTGGAGAGCTTTTGGAATAACCAAGGGTTTGAAAACTTTCGGTTCACGATGTATTTCTCTATAGAGAGAATCTTCATTAGGCTTAAATTTAATATCCTTTTCTCGTTTTAATTGACCAAGTGTTTTCATACCCGCCCACGCATTCTTCTTTTCAGGCTCTAGAAGTAAGTTCGTTATAGGAGTATAAAACTTGACAACGTCTACTTTGTACCATGTTCTGCAGAACACAATATCGCTCAACAATATTTTGTCTTCAAAGGTAGCACGGAAACAGCCTTCTGGCTTGTTAATTGCACGCTTAATTTGACCACGAATTCCAGAAACTGTTTTGATCTTTGCACCTTCAAATTTGGCTACCTCTAACGAACTGTTAAACATACCTTTGATGAAAGCTGTTTTTTTCAATATTTTTAAGGGTGTGCCAACTAATTTCAATTTTTTTACTATTTGAGTGCTTTGATTAATTTCATTGACGCTTCCAGTAGCTGCAATTCTGAATCCTAATTGCTTAAGTTGACTAGAATCATTAGATATTGTTTGCAAAGCTAAAAATCCAGTATTTTGTGGTGTTATCGGTCCGTAAAAATGCATGTTGCATGTCACATGTTCTGGAGTATATTTAAGATATCTACACTTCAAATCGTCTTCTATTTTTGAAAATATAGGTATCGTTTGGAACCTTCTCCAACCCATAGATATAATCAAGGGATCGTTGGTTTTTAATATTTTTTTATACCATCTATGTTTTTTAACTTTACAACTAACAAAACCAACATTTTCTTCAGACATATTTAAGGCGCCCATCAATATGGGATAATTAGCGTCGAAATTTTCAACAAATTCACAAGGCATATCTTTGAAAAACATGCGCACATACATCCCAGGCCTGAAACCTTCTATTTGAACACGTACATCGTCATCCATATCTTGAAATACTGATTTATTCAACTGGGTCTGTTTTTGCGCTTCTGCTTTTAAGTTATCAAAATAAGCATGGTCACCTTTTATTTTATTATCATCAGGATTGTCATATTCAGTGTCAAATTTAGCTTTCAATTTCATCTTTTTTTCTAATATAGACATTTTGTTTGAATCGCCTTTTTCTACTTTTTTTTCGTCAACTTTTGAATCGTTTTTAACATGTTTTTCACCAGTTTCCATATCCTCGAAATCGCCAAATAATTCATCATCTGACCCATTCACACTGG
Source organism: Hydropsyche betteni (assembly GCA_028571205.2). Classification (NCBI taxonomy): domain Eukaryota; kingdom Metazoa; phylum Arthropoda; class Insecta; order Trichoptera; family Hydropsychidae; genus Hydropsyche; species Hydropsyche betteni. The sequence continues at coordinate 2,381,391 of JAOXNN020000052.1, read as the reverse complement.
CGTCATCCAATTCCAATAATTTAGCAGCATCTTCGTTTGATGAACGTTTTCCTGTTACGAAGCAATTGAACAATACTTTTTTGGAACCTGGACTGAGCCAATCCCTTACATCATTTTTAGTAGAGTAATGAAATAAAGATGACTCTTCATTATTTAAGTTTTGTTTCATTTTTTGAAGTGCTGTTTGGTTTTTAGTAATTTTTTTGAAAAGCCCACCTATTTCTTCAGTTTCATCTTCAGAATCTAAATTTATTGAATTAGTATTTGCATCAGAGTTTTCTTTAAAAATGCCATAAACTAGTTTCATAATATTGTGAGAAGTATTTTGACGTTCTAAATATGCCATTCCAGCTTTTTCTTTAAGATTCTCTCTCCATTTAGTGGAATCCATTTTATCATCCAAGATATTTTCAGAATCTTCAAAATTATTATCCCATGGCATGCGGTCATCATCATCTTCATCATTTTCTTCAATGTTATGTTTAAGTTTCTTTTTCTTAGATTTTAAACCGATATCCTCTTGTTCAGATTCAGTTCCATCATCATCCCCATCAGAAACGTCATCTTCAATTCCAGAAGATTCATCTTCACTTTCTGCATCCACATTAGAACCAGTAAACAAGCCATTTTGCATTTCTGAATCATTTTTAGACAAGGTATCAGAATAAATTATATCTCCATCGGAGAATAATTTGAATCCTGTATTTTTCATTTGATCATCTACAGTTTCCTTTTTTTCAACGACATTTCGTAACATTTCATTTTTCTCAGAATACTTTTCATCGTTTTTATTTTCAGTATGAAAATGAGAACCTTTCAATTCAATATAAACTGCATCTTTATCATAAACAATACCGCCCACACCAGAAAAAGGTGCATATAATAATCGTTCTTTCTCCAAAAGCGTGCGTTTCTTTTGAACTTCGGGAAGAGGGCACGGGTCTGATAGGTAATTCAATTCATGAATTTTCATATCACCTACACCTAAAAATGATAAAATTCGAAATTTAATAAATAAAAATAAACGATTATATTCTAATAATAATTGAAATAAGGATAAATGATTTTTACCTGCTATATGTACTGCTGAGTTATTTGAAAGAGGAACTCCCCTGACATAACCATAAAGAATAACATCACGGTTTATTTTGGCATTCTTTCTTATTAAATCCATATTGGTCACGTCTTCCATTCTATCAGCCAAAACGTAAGCGTGTCCGCTACGCCAACTCAATTGTCTGAACTTCATAACAGATATGAATCTTGCCAGGTTTTTGATTTCGTTTCGCAAATATTCACCATGAAGCATTCCAGAAAGATAAAAAAGTTTAGCTCCAGCGTATACCTCAGTCCAAAATCTATGCTTCAACAATTTCTTCTGTCTCTTGAGAGTTTTGACATTGGTTATCATGTCTAAATGTGTAAGGACACCCATGATCTTCGGCATACCATGCACTTGGCATATATTGAGAAATTCAAATATCTCCATTTCAAAACCGAAACTAGCGTCGCACAATAATAATACTAAATCGGCACATTTCGCTATATCAATCATAGAATTGACATCGTTATTGCATTCTATGAGCGTAATACGCATCTTTTTCGAAGTGACAACAGTGACGGGTCCTTTGATATCGGTGACGTTAGTTTTGGCAAAACTACGAATGAGGTTATTTATAAGCGTGGTCTTCCCGACCGAAGGTGGGCCAACGATGGCGACGAGAGCCGGTGGAGGCTCAGCTGGAGCGCGTTCGGCGATAGGAACTCGCTGTTTACGAGCGATAATGTCTTCCTTTCTTCTGAAGCTGCGTTCAGCTCGCACCGCTGATTTGATGGCGAAGGCTTTAGGGTTTCGCTCGCGGTCTGTTTGCGGATCTGAACGGACATTTTTGGCTGCTTTTTTGCGTGCCTTTCGTCCGGCTTGAGGACCACGATGAGCGCGAGCTGAACGCTCACCACCCTCGCTCACTTCCATGCTTGCACGTGTATAGCCGCTGTCAACGTTACAAAACAACCGAACTGTCAAAAAGTATCGAGCACATGGTCGATTTTTCTTTTGACCTCAACACTTGGTTTCCTTACCATTATACATTCCTGAACTTCGGTCGTAAGTCGAATCTGTATGATAATAATTTTTTGGATGTTGCTATTTGCAGTTATACTAACTGCGAATTATTAGCTATTTGCAGTTACACTAAGTGCGAATTATTGGCTATTTGCAGTTACACTAACTGCGAATTATTGGCTATTTGCAGTTACACTAACTGCGAATTATT
>JAOXNN020000052.1:2340708-2379015 GCA_028571205.2 Hydropsyche betteni | reverse complement strand
CTTATCATTTCCATCAAACAAAAAAATTCAACCCATCATCAATCTTTTCACAATCCCCAACAATTTATATAGACCACACGTCAACCAAGCACCCGACTAATCGCATTTACCGCAACACCCACACACAAAAAGGACCCAGAGCCGTCGCTGAACGATCGTCGTCGTCATTTTAATTGCATTTCCCGTTCTTGGGCAGGGTGATTCTTCCGGGGCGCCAACTTCCGAGTGTCGTCTAACTCTAACAGTATCACCGCTCGGCTAGACACGATGGCACTCCGTGTCAACTCGCCATGCTCGCTGTTGGTGCCGAGGATGGCTTCTTCTGGGTTGGACACACTCCGGTGGTGTTGGGACGATTGTGATCGTCAACTGGAAGGCTGGTTGTAGTTGCCGTTGCGTAATTGTTGATGGGCTCTTTGGTATGTGGTTAGTTTTCGTTTTGTCGATTGATGGTTTACGATTATGGTCATTAAGGGGAAATGCAGCAGGGTCTGAGGTTGCAAAAGAGTCTGGTATCGATTAATTTTATAAACTCGACAAACGTTGTCCTGCTAGTCTGTATTATAACTTTTCATAGGGATCGGTTAACCGATATAGAAGTTGGTATTCTGCAGTACCACCTGATAAGGAATTACAATTAAGTAGATAACAAAAACGAATTCTCCACAAAAAAATACATATATAAGTCAATTTTCAAGGTAATTGGTTGAACGGTGCAGAAGTTGATATGCTGCAGCGACATCTAGGGAGAAGCTGCAACAAAGAGGATAGCACAAAATCCTTCCGCGCAAAGAAATACATATACATCCTTATTTTCATAGTGATCGGACATCTTCGTATGATACATAATTCGACTACTCGGTATCTTCTAAAAACTATGTAAACAAAAAAAAAATGTGAAAAGAGGAGGCTCGATAAAGTTTCTGACCCTAGGACCGATTTCAGAATGCGGTTATGGTTATTGGATAGAAGTGTTGTTTAACCATTTTATTAATTGATCGGTTTATAGTGACACATAACTGTCTCGGAAAGTCAATGATGGTTATAAATAACATTGTTGAACTTGCTTTTTCTTAATAAACTCATGATGGAAACGGTAAAGGTGATTTGACAACGTTTATTAATTTTAATTTTTCAATTTTTTATTTACCTTAAAAAAAATGGTGACAAAATACCGCATAATTTCCTACTGCATCGCAAACAATTGTGGTTTCTTGCGAACATCTCGTGACATTCGAAAATTCTTCGCGACCAATAAACGACAAGGTGGTGCTTCCTCGAACGTACCTTTTTTCGTACATGATTCGATTCTATTCAAAGTCGGATTCTCGATTCATTCTTTGGACACGGTTCGTTTCCAATTAAATAAAACCGTTCGAAAGGTCGCCGACTACAGATTCAAATAAATTCGATTTGATATTCAAAAAACCTTTTTCCACTTACATAAAATATAAAATTGTATAATAAAATAACGATTTAATAATACAATAAACAATCGAAATTTTACCAGTCAAAACTCAAACGATTTTCATCTACATAACATTCAAACGAAAAACTATTTATACAAAATATCTCAAATCAACCTATCGAATGAAAAATGCATTGTTCCCGTTGAATTTCGTCCTAATCTTCGACGGTGACCAGATGACCTTTGCCGATTAATTCCGGGGAATTTGCCCACGGTACGAATCCGTTCTTGCAACGTTCACGAGGTAATGCCGCCTCTCGGTAATTACCGTTTAATTAATTCGCGCACTGTATAAAATGTAGAATTGTATTATATTATGCAACCGCGCATTGAAGGTAGTTTTTCCGGAACGGCGGTTCGTTCAACCACTTACGGTATATTTACATTCAAAGACGATTCGCACACTGTCTCGATTACGATCCATTATATGTTTGCCTCGCGAACGAAAAAATAAAACAGTTTTAATCAAATAAAAAATGTGTGCATAGATGTGGAAGCGCGCGAAAAACGGTATTTTCAAATATTGGTCGATTTTTTTCGGTGGTTTATAATGACAGGTCGCGGGGTGCGATGAGTGTTTGATTGATGGTCGAGGAGTCACTAATTAGATGGTAAACTTTGTAAAATTGAATTGATTGATTGATTATTCAAATGGTTGATCTTCAGAAGTGTTTGAAGTTTGATATTTTAAATTTAAAAAAGAGTAGGATGTATAACGGGTGGGTAAATAAAAATGCCCGATAAAAATAAATGTGAAATATGTATGTGAAAAAGCAATTTTTTTAAATTTTTATTAACTGTAAGAAATATCTTTAAAATTCTTCAGGACAGGTATTTTATTGTAAATCGGGTTCAAACTAGTATACAGATGAAACCTTTTTATCATTGCAACAATGTTGGTAGTAATTTTTTATTAAGAATTTGCATTATCTATAATATAATACCACCTTTTTACTATTATTTATTTCCTGCAACTAATTGAAAGAAAAACAAAAATGCAGAAGGAACACAGGATTTAATAAATTATTAGGTAAAAATAAAAATTGAATCAGGCTTTCGAATATTTTTATTTTCTTCCTCGTTTCATATTTACAGAAGGTGGTTTGGTCAAAGGCAATTTTAAAAGTATCGAACTTACACCGTCGACTGAAACTATTCTGGCGCCTATGGTTTTTACAAATTGTGCCATTTTAGGTCCAGTAATGTTAAGAGCTTCACGCAGCTCTTCGTAATCAGAAAAATTAAAATTTGATGAAATTAAAAGAAGAACAATAATATAACATACAGCTTTATCTTTCAATGATTTAGGACGAGCCCTAGATTTATCGTTTCGCACTGAAAATTTATCTAAAATAGATGTATTAATAACTTCAGAATACCGACAAACAACACAATTAATAGCGGACGCATTTTTATAATCACAAGTAAGATAATACAACATACAATCTGCATATAACATAGCTATGCAATCGTTAATTTTAGACGTGCTCGATCTGTTTCGAACTTGTAAAATATACTTTTTCATAAAATCAGAAATTATGACAGCATCAGAATCTTCTTTAAGAACTAGTTCACTAAACGATTTTAAGGCATCTATCTCCTCCGCAGACAAAATTTTGTCTAATTTATAAACATCTTTAACATTTGTAGCATCTCTGTCAATAGGGGGAATATATTTTTCAATCATATCTTCCGGATTAGTAGTATCCAACGCACTACTGATAGATGTGTCCATATTTAAAGCCGTCTCTTCAAGTTGTTTTTTTATGGTCCCGACATCGATTTTATACTTCTTTGATTGTTCATGATAACGCTTTTGTTTCTTCGAACCAAACTTCTCACTTAGATTAACATCAGTAGGAATCTCAAGGTCTAAACCAGTTCGATCATTACGAGGAATAAACGGTTGAAAAGAAGTTGAGCCAACTTCAATGAAACGTACTTTTCCAGTGTGACGGTTGCGAGCCACCAAAATTTGCCTGGCTCCCACAACGTTATTTTCTAAGCCCCAATGGACTGTGCCACCCCACGATGCAACGGCTCGAATTTTCGGATTTGATCCATTGCCACTCTTTTCCATCATGAGCTGAGCTGGTGCACCCCCGATTGGAGGTCCCGATCCTCCTTGAAGTTGTACGATGAGTGGACATCCTCCTGCTGAAATTGACTTCGGTCGAAGTGTAACTTCAGTATCCAAAGTCATTCTTGTTCTTAGCCCAAATCACACGTGCGCCCAAACTAACCTCACAAACTTTTGACAGGTGTCAGTCGAAATGACGTTTCTCTAAAATTGTCTATGGATTACCATAGACAATTTTAGAGAAACATGTGATATTACTATTTACCTACAGATAGTCCTCAATTTACGACGGAGATACGTACTTGAACCTCGGTCGTAAGTCGAATCCGTCGTAAGTTGAATTTATATAATTTTTTTTTCGGTAATTTTCCTAACTTGTATTAATATAAGAATGAAGTAATTAATAAATAACATTTAAAAATCTTTCACTGTTTGAGTCCATCATTTTAAATTTTTGTATTCCTTGATTAATTAAATTAAAAACAGCAGCCATTTCTTTCAATACGAATTTTTTTTTTTGAAAGTTTTACATTCCTCCGTATTTATTTTTCACATCTGATTGAGATTTATCATAATTTAGCTTTTGGTGTGCCACAGAATTCAAAGAAGACCTTTGGTGTGTCGTAAGTGAGAATAGGTTGCGGAGTATTGATCTATGGTAATATCCTTGTGAATGGTGACCAGACGTTTGCCGAAATGACGCAAGCACACACGACGCAAGCACAAATTTTACAATCAAAACGTAATACCGTAGGGTTTCTACCGGTGATCAGGACTATGAAACGGACTTACAATTAGATAGTTCACATAAATGGTGTAGTTACTATTATAAAGCATTTATATACCATAGTATAGTGTAAATTGCTTAAAGAATATGTTACCTTTTGGCTATAAAATATTTTCAATTGCTCCGAATTAAGTTGTCAAATGAAAAACCAGGGGAGAGGGAGGGGTGCAATGTTGGTGTTTCCAAATGTCATAGTTTTTCGAACTTCAGTTGGATTAATAAAAAACCAAAATGACGATGCCAATATGTTGCATGTGCGGCATTTCTGCAATATACCGAAGCTATGTGGAAGTCCAACTGTTGACTTCCGATGACAGACTTCGCATTTCTCGTCTGCTGACCAGCGAGGTTTTACATTGGGAAATTCTCGAATTGTATTGGTAGATCACAATTAGGCAATTTTTTCTTTTCTTATAGATTGAGTCTTATTTCGGAGATTCTTATAAAGTTTGTGCGATTTGTTTGGAAAAAGTCAACAATATTTTTCAAACTGTCCAAGAGATGCGAAGGAAATGTCTCTTCACGTTGACACTGTTGAAGACCTATTGTGAAAAGTCGTCGGATACCAAATGGTCTGTTTTTCAAAAATCTCATGTAGATGATAAACTGGTTGTTGATGAAAATACAATGAAAATTTTGGAAAGTGCAGAATCGGTGTTTATAGATGGTAATATAAATAAGAAAATCATCGTGTAATTTTTTTTATTATACTTAAAATGTTATATTTCAAAATAATTTAGATAGATGCAAATATTGTCAAAAAACTATAAAAGAGCCAGATAAGAATGTTTTGAAAGCTGAAAATAACGCATCTTCATCTGAGGACTATTTTACTGATATAGAATGGTTGTCTGATTCGGAAGATGTGCCTTCATTAGAAGAAAAAGTTTCACTCGAGAGTAATATTTTGAATCCTCATATTGAAAAGACTGAAGAAGTAATTACAGAATCCACTCCTGAATCAAATATTAAAGTAATTAATTCTAATCAACAAATTCCTAGTATTAGGTTGATTTTTATTTTATTTTTTTCTTGATCACAATAACAAACGTATTCATCCCATTTTAATTTTAAACTTTCTCATTTCAGAGTCAACAAAAGGGGTTATATTTATGCTACCAATTCACTAGAATATATATCGAAAAACGAAAACGGACTTTTTGTATGCTTATTATGCAAATGTACATTTAAATATCAGTACAAAGCTGAAGTGCACACAAGATTGAAACACACTCACGAAAGACCGTTTGAATGTCTAGAATGTTTTAAAAGCTTTGCTGCATCTCAGCATTTGAGAAGACATATTCTAAATTGTCACGAAAACAAAAAATTTATATGTTCTGTGAGTGTGGTATATTCAATCTATTTTTTTAATATGAGAGCTATAATTATATTTGATTTGTATTTTAGAAGTGTGAAAAAAGTTTTAGTAGAAGATATGAATTAATATCACATGAAAAAACTCACACTAATCTACCGAATTTGCCTTGTCCAATTAGCGGGTGCCTCAAAAAATTTTATGATAAATTTGCATTAAGGAGACATTTCACGAACTCCCATGCAGGTAATTTTTTTGTGTGTTTATATCAATATAAATTTTTAACTTGAGTTATTTTCTCAATGTTAATTTTCAGAAAAAAAATTTAAATGTGATCAATGTGATAGAGGTTTTCGAAGAAATTATGCACTGGTCCTTCATAAAAAATTACATCATACAAAAAAATTGTAACAATTTTTACCAATCTCGGAAAATGGTAGTTACCAAAATTATTTTAACTGTGATATGAAAATTATACACATGTTTCAAATTCCCTATTATTGTTATTATAGAATTCTAAAAACTTTTTGTTTTATCTAAAGTTGTATTATTTGAATAAATCATGAAATCTTTATGCAGTTTTATTCTCGCTTCACAATTGATTTTGGTTTTTTATATATTAGTAATTAATGACTAATAAAAAATATGAATACAGCAATACTTTTTATTGTACTTTGGTTCATATTTGTAACTAACTACCAAACATTTATTGTACTTATGGTCAGATGAATATATATTATATGTTTATCTTGTACAAATTTTACTTTTTCATGTCAAATTTAATACATACAAAACTGATAAGCAACTGCTATTATCGAGGATGATAACATTTATTGAAGTTGTGTTATCATTGCTTACTCTCAAAATGCGTTTGAAAGAATCAATAGAAGGACATTAAAGTTTAAACATGTCCAAAAAATTTACTCGAAAGGAAGGTAAATAACACATAATTGGGATAATTTCACTAAATATAAATTGAGATTTCTTTTTATTTGAAAATATTTTAGTATTTAATGACAACAATTTTTTCTTTCAGAAAAAAGTTTCTTTGGAATCATAATCATTTTTGTTATAATTATATTGATCTGTGTTTGTCTGGGTATTGTTATTGGAAGTAACAACTCCAAAACTACTTTGTACGTTACAATAGCAATTCTTATAATAATTTTTATAGCAATAATAGTATTTACTGAATGGTTTAGAAGAAAATCTATAACACGACGACGAAGTGATAATTCTGATGATGTTGAACCTCCAGTTTTGAGAGTAAGAAAAAATATTTTTATTTTACCATGTTCAATTTGAAAATGCTAAAAAATTTTCAGGTAGTCAAACCACATAAAAACTCATCGGAGAGCAAGAGAATAACAGAAAGATCTTCTTGGACATCATGGTTTCCGAAGAAACCTACGCCAAGTGCTCCCTATGAAACTGAAATTTAGTGTGTTAATTTAGTTTAGTTTTATTTAGATGTGATATGGTAAACTATTTGTGTGAAGCAAATCACTTATATTGTTCATTTTTCGAGAAAATCAATACTGCCTAAAATTAGAATTTTATTAAATTTATATGACACCTGTTGTTTTAAATACAAAATAATAAAAAATATGATATTTACATTATTTTTCATTTTGGAAACGACATAAAAATGAATTTTCAGATTTAGTGCATCGGAATTTTATAAGTGATTTGGATCTGATTTTGTCATAATCAATAATCCTAATCTTTCGTAATCATTTTTGTTTATAATTTACAATCCAATAACAAATTCTATTGATTATTTTTTCATTCAGAATTGATTCATTTACATTCAATCAATATCAAATTTGTAATATTACTTTCGACAATTTTAATCAAACCACAGCACCAATCATAACCAATATCCAGGGGTAGTCATGGAACCCCTTCCCCTTAAGTTTTAAAATAATTACAAATTATACTTAATTATTATATAGATTCATCACATGATTGTGAATAAATTCTTTGAACGCCTAGAATTTATACACATCAAATGAAAAACAACAATATATTCGTATCGCAAACGTATAAAAAGTTCTACTTTACCCTCCCTTAACTCTATGTGTCCCAGTGTGGCGTGAAAGAAACCCCTACTTCATCCTTTTTTCCTAGTATCCCAGTGGTTCCATTTCGACACCACTTCGATTTCAACATTATCAGAGACATTTAGCGTTCTTTGGAATTTTTTATTATTTCGTTAACGCTTTGTGTCCCAGTGGTGCCGTGGAAGAAACACCATTTCACTACTTTTTTGCCAATATTCCAGCGGTTCTGCGGTTTCTGGTAACGCTAAAATCAGAGTGGTGTCGAAATCGAACCACTGGGATATTAGAAAAAAAAACAATAAAGTAGTGGTTCCTCCACGGTACACTACGACACATCATCCAGCATAAAAGTTTAACCCTTTATGCTGAATGCTGGCAAAAAAGTGCAGAAGTGGTTGTTCTTCAAACTGTTAAAAAAATCCACGCTACGACCTGTAGTCACTAAACAAAATCGAAAATTTCTTCACAACCATCACAAACAACAAATCCCCATCGCATCCAAACTCAAATCCGACTCACAATCTCAACCGACATCCACATTTCGAAAAAAACCCGCCAAAAAAACCACACAACCAAAACGCCAACATAACAAAAAAAGCCGGAAAAGACACGAACGAATGCACACGAGCAGTGCGCAGTTTGGCGACGGGCGTCGATGTCGGGAAGCTGGTGTCGGCGGGCGATGGGCGCGTAGCCCCCGGGGGCTGCGCCCTCCTCACCCCCGCACGCCCCCCGCCTCCCCATGGCGGCTCCGGCCCATCATGTGTACGTCGCGGGCCTGCGCCCCCATGCTATACTTCCTTTTGCTATGTCTTCTGTTTGACGTTTGCACTGTACAATGTCTTTTCATCTTCAATTCTTTCGCATTAAAATTCTTATCGCTTTTCTATTCATGTTTTTGATTGTGTTTCGTTTTAGAATCGTATCGCATCATGTTGTAATAAGATTTTATTATTTACATTTTTTTTTATTTGTTTAGATTGTATGCAATAAAACGTGAAATTTTAATTATTCTTTAAATTGGTATCTTATATGATTTCTTTATCTTTTCTATTCAAATAATGTTGTAAAAATATACGGTGTCTCATTGTAAATACGTTGTGTCTTAATGAAAATAAAGTTATCTTACTGTTAAGTTCGGAGTTGAGACGTCGACTGCCATCTATGGCTTCGTATTGCTCAAAATCTAAAAGGAATTTAGTTCGTAAATTAATAATGTAAATATTTGTTCAGATGTTGAAATTTCGACAGCAATTTTTGACTCGTAATCGTACAATTTTCAGTATTAGTCTCAGTTTATATTTCGAAAATTTTCATCAGATCATTTTCATAAATAATATTTTGTTATTTAGCACTTGTTTAGTCGTTTAAAATATGGTAAATAAATTCGACGACAACTTCATATTCCAATCACTATTGAATAATTTAATCAATATTATCACTATTGCACTATTTTATTTTTCATTCTGTATGACCGAACATTCCCATTGCAAATTACATAAGTTAAATTGCAACTTTACATATTTGCTTATTGAAATTTAACCATATTTTTAGGCGCAAATCAGTAGAAAACATAGTAATATCTTCACATGACGCCATCGGACAAAGCATTAGCCACGCGCTCTCGTTCTCCGGGGCGATTACTCAGCACGCTTCCCAACATGTTTCTCCGGAGCACAAGTAAGTACACCGACTGCTCGGCATAACCAATTTCCATACTAACCTTGTAGTTGACAATTGAATTAATATTGTATTGGTATCAAACGCGATCAAACGTTGCTTTTACGCAATCTTAACACTCGCATTTCGCTTTTTTCTTAACATGTGCCGTAAGATGGTTTGTGAATATTGTTTAATTCAAGAATTCAATCTCTGGGTAGTATTTTTCATTCTATTTATTTGTAAATAACAATTTCACAAATACGTAATATTTTTAGAAGCGTATCCCGTTCGCCTTCGCCGTGTAGACGATCTACTGGAAACGTATCGAAGGACAGTGGTGATAGTTCCGTGCATTCCGGCGAGGTTGTGATAACTTTTATATATTCATAAAATATAATTATTAGATATTAGATATATGCTGACATGCACTATTGTACTCTAGATGTTATATTATCATATTTATTGTTTTTTTATAATCAATTTAATAATTGATTGACTGGATTTTTTATATTTTACTAATATTACGAAGAATATTTTTAGTTAAATTCAAAATTTGAGTTTGGTTTGTTTCAAAAGGATACGTGATTTTTTTTTTCAGATTTTAATACATCTGTTGTTTTACAAAATCCTTTGCTCATGAATTATTTTCAATTCTTGACTCAATACATAAAACATTTTAAATCAATTTGAATATATAGAGGTTTTTGCGTCATGCTTGAATTTGGTTATTTTCGATAAGTTGCCTCGGAAAGGAATGTTTTATCAGTTACTTTTCGTCGCAGACATCATCGCTTGTGATTTGTTTGAATTTCTAAATATTTTTTGCATGTAACTTTGATGCATTAACTATTGGTGGTGCATTTTTCAAATTTGAATTAACATAATTTTCGTTGAATTTGGCGATACCGACAAAGTTTTATATTGAAATGTCGAAAAAATCATCAAAATCCAGTAATCAATTTAACCCATTAACTTTTATCCGAACCGTCAAATTCGCTTCACCTATTTCATTTATTCAAAAGGTTTCAGATCTAACTCGAAAATTATGTATGTAAAATTATGAAAATTCAATTTCAAATAACTTTTTGCATCAATCAATAGGGCGACAACGTTCGATTGCGACGCACACCCGGCGATTCGTCGTTAACTTCTCCGACTTCTTCTCCTCAAGTAGGATTGTCTGCTTCCACACCGTTGCCGGAACAACCGTCTCTTTTGCCCCTCAACAGATCTGCTAGTCAAGAATGTCAACCGCGAAATGTTTCTCAGTCTGTAACATCGTTGTCTGTTACAAATTTGGTTAACATTGGCCAAATTAAGCCGCAAGAAAGAACCAAGAAAAAGTCTTGGTATAACGCACTTTATCCGACTTACAAAAGTAGATCTGAAGACTTTAAACGAATATTCAAAGATGTACCTGATGATGAACGACTTATTGTAGGTGAGTAAATGTGACAATTTAATAATGTTTTTTTAATATTTAATGGCTACTATTTAAATGGTCAGAATTTAAGTACAATTTTGGCCCAGAATTTTTTTCCCATTTATCAGAATTTATTTTACATTGGTCAAAATTTTAATCAAAAACAGTCAGAATAAATATTGAATGGTCAGAATTTTAACTGGGTTTGTCAGGGTTTATATTAAATGGTCAGAATAATATTAAAAACCCTAACCTAACCTATTCTGACTGTTTTGTTATTAAATTCTGACCATTTATTATTTTATTCTGTCAATTCATCATGTTATTCTGACCGTTTTTGATCAAAATTCCGACCAAAACATGATTAAAATTCTCTGACCATTTAATTTTTTTTATTTAATATGCTTATACGATAAAGTTTTTATGTATATTTTTTTTTGTTATCAGATTATTCTTGTGCTATTCAAAAGGATATTTTAGTACACGGTCGCCTATACGTTTCACAAAAATATCTCTGTTTCTATGCTAATATATTTCGTTGGGAAACGTTATTATGCTTACAATGGAAGGACGTAGCCGCAATTACGAAGGAAAAGACTGCTCTGGTCATACCAAATGCTATACTGGTTTCCACAGACAAAGAAAAACACTTTTTTACATCTTTCTCCGGACGAGACAAAGCGTATATGATGTTATTTACGATTTGGCAGAATGCCCTTATGGACAAAGCTATTACAAGTCAAGAAATGTGGCAACTGGTCAGTATTCAAATCGGACCGACTTATTTATTTTTTGGCAGTATCCATAGAGATAACCTCGTCTTTTACAGTAGCTGTGAATGTCTAGTTTTTTTTTTTTTTTTAATTTTATCTTTAAATACGATAAAACCTGCGAATTCAATTTTATCTAATTCAAACATTTGATAAGCTTCGATTGACTTATACAGTTGACTGATCAGTCAGTATTAAAAATAAATGTCAAACTTGTCCAATTGCGATACTTATCTGTGATTTTTTCATGACTTTGTAATGTTTCTTGTTTTTTTTCAATTGAATTCATAATTGGGTTTTTTATGTTTTCAGGTTCACAGTTGTTATGGTGAACAGTTAGGATTCGATTCTGATGATGAAGAATATCCACAAATTGTTATCGAGGAAGATAAAATATCAGGAATTCAATTATCAGCTGATTCTATATCAGAGGTAAGTTGGTGACTTATGATAAATTATTGTGGTTGTTACATTGTACATGTAATATTATTTTGTGCATGTTTCAGGAGTTGAAAGATCCAAGTGTAAGAAATTCAAATTTATTAGTGAATAACGTACAAATAGCAAATTCATCTTCGGCTGATATTGGTTCATCAGCACCAGCAGTTCCTTCTCACTGGTCTCGTTGTAAGTATATTTTTTTCACTTACAAAATATTGTTAACAATTCTAAACATTTGTGCATGTGCAATTAACACGTTCTGCATTTATAGATTTTAAACACACATTTCATGAAATGTTAATTCATTGTGAAATCTTGCTTCAAGTAGAAATCAGTAATGTACTAAAAATGATAACCTAAATAACTTTTTTATAGTAATAAAAAAAATTACAAAATGTTAACCTAGTTCAATTTGGCATACGGGAACGTTTTCCGGTTCAGATATGAAGTATTCATTTTTTTATATTTGTTATATCTTTTCTATAATTAGTTCAAAATAACTATCGGAAGTTTATCATATTTGATATTGTTGAATTTAAATTCCAGATAAACACGTAGTAGTCTAATCAGAATATTAATATTCTTGGCAATTACAGTCATTCAAACAGTAATAATCGTCCAGATCAATGCCTGCATTTGACAAAACACTTTCACATGGTTTTTATCTACAATAAAAACATTTTTTTTTCTAATTACAAAAAAGCTGTGTTATTCACAACTGAAAGCCATTTAATTTTTTATTTATAACTTTACAGCGACTAATGGTGGTTTTAACGGTGGTGATACTTTACCTACAGACATGTCGGACACATCTGATAGTGAACCAGATAAACAAATCAGGTAATTAATTTAATTATACTTTTACGTTTGTAAAGTGAAGTTTGGTACAATTAAATAAATTTCTTATAGTTTCGCACACGACGCCCACTCGGTGAAGTGCACTGATCCTCATGATGCGCGGAAAATGTTATCCGAAGAAATCCATGTTCATATAGATCAATTATTTACGATGCTCTTTACAAATTCTAAATTTTACGTTGAACTTCTGGCCGCTAGAAAAACAACTGATTTAGTTCAGGTATATATTTTCAATATTATTCAAATTTGAAATACGATCGAATGTAACAACATATATTATGATCGTTGAATAATTTTAGGCACCGTGGAAACATGATCCAGAAACAGGATTGAAGATGAGAAAAATCAGCTTCACCTTATTGTTGGGCCAAGCAGTGGGCCCAAAAACTACTCAAGTGACCGAAACTCAGGTACGTGAATTTGAAATGTTTGAATTTATCATTTTGTGTATCTTTGTTATCAATTTAGGTTATGTTGGCTTGCACAAGACCTGGTCATTTATATTCAATTGACGTTACTTCTTGTAACGCTGGAGTTCCATACGCCGACTCCTTTACAGTAGGAGTGCATTACTGTCTCCAGAAAGTTTCTGAAAATGTAACGAGTTTACAAATATTCGGATCGGTAAAATACAAAAAAAGTGTTTGGGGTATTGTAAAAAGTAAGTAACTAAAAAATTATTATAAACCAATATACAATTTTACTGATCATTTTATATTATTTCACAGCATTCATCGAAAAGAATTGTTGGCAAGGCTTAGAAGATTATTTCGAATGTTTCACAAAAGCTCTTCATGCAGAGGTTGAAGATGAAAGGGGACCATTAAAAAGAAAAAGCAGACGAAGACGCAGATTACCTGGTACCCATAAAACTCACTTTTACAACATGATATACTTTATTTATTATAAATCCATCGAATTTTCAGGCGCACAACGTGATTCCGAACTGGGGAGTATCACTGCATCTCCTTTGCACCGTCCGCTGCAGTCTCGGAAGTCATTAACTGGCAACCCTCTCCATAGCGGTTTGCCTATTGCTTCTTCAATTGTGCCCTCGTCTCGTCCAACATGGGTGGTCATAATAATTCTTTGTATACTAATAGTGATCAATGGTGCTCTTTATTGGCGTTTGTGGAAATTAGAAGGGGGATCGCAAGGATTTTTAAATAGTATCAATGGGGCTGGAAACGTTATGAGGTGCGTTTGAATATTTATGTGATTTTTCTCAGATATTCTGCGTTTGTGTTTGTAATATAATATTGAAAGTGTGTTTTGTATATGTTGCAAATTTTTTCTGGGGGATTTCGTTGTTATGTATTTATTTCGCTGTGGTTGATTTTGAAACCTCGAATATGATGGACAAGATTTATATTATTTGGAATTTCGTAGGCGTTATGTTACATAAATGATTGTTGGTGTTTTATTTTTCAGCACTGGTGAAAGTCCGTCACCGGATGTTATGAACGAATGGCGTCAAATGCTGAAGGATCAATCATCGTTTCAAATTGAGGAATTAGATCGATGGAGAAAAGCACTCAATGATGCAATCTCTCTTTTGAAACAGGTATGTTTTTGTTTTTTTCTTTGATGGATATGATTTTATTTCATTCTAACATTACGACGAATTTTTTTCTTTCAGACTGAAGCTGCTCTTGCCAATTTGCAATTGGTGGTGAAACCTTCCGTTGATAATGTGCAATCTTCGAGATCTTTACCCCATTCTGAATTATAATAAAAAGATAATTAGTGATTTTCGAACGATATTTTTTACGAATTGTTTATTTAATTTTTTATTCCTTATTAAGTATTATTGTATTCCAATGTTTCGATTTTATTAATAAAACGTCTTCTTGTAATCACACATATATGAATAACTGATCTGTTTCATTTGATATATTTAATGTTTGGCAGTTTTATGGAAATATCTGCATGAGCGTTTGATTATTAACAGTCATTATTAATTATAAATGAATTTAGGCTAAATTTGATCTTTTATTTTTGATGTGTGGTGCGGGTATCTATCATATGCATAGCGCGTGCAATATAAAATTTAATAGTTTGCTGTTTCAAACTATATTATACAATTTAAGATATCAGTGCTTTGTAGATAATAAGGTACGGATTAAGAAATTAATAGTTGGATGATGTGTATATAATTACAATACAAAAATATAGTTTGTCGGATTATTTATTAGATTGTGTGGTTCTAATTATTTATAAATTAGGCGAATCGCTGTATTATTGTGTAGACATTTTGAACTGTTTTATTATTTTAGATGATATATGTTAATTAATTTACATAAACATAATTATATCTTTGGTCGTGTTCAGTAATTTAAAAAGAGGCTAATTAAATTTTTAAATTATATGTCCTTGCCAATGTACTTCCTAATTTTGGTGTAAATATGTTAATTTTATTTACATTAATTTATTCTATAGTTAAAAAATATTGTGATACATCTTAAATGATAATATAATAGAAAATAATAGCCAAAGTATTTAGAATCCAATTGAAAGATATATGTAAAACGGGAATCAATATTTCAACACTTGAAAAAATATGTTGCATCGCGTGCATTTTTGTTCAAGCATAAATATTCGTTGATGTGTGGCAATTATTAGTGTCTGATAATTTTAAGTAGTTTGAAAATTTTTATTCTAAGCACAATAAAAAAACAAGTCTTCATTGATCACATTTCTCACGAAACTCACCTATTTGTGGTTTTGAAAACTTGCATATGGCCATTTTCGAATTTTATTAATTTCGTGGTGTGTAGATGTAAATTGTGTCAATTTGTTCTTATGAACTTGTAAAAAGCACATGTTTGTAACTCTTAGCATTCTAAATTCGTGTTAACAACGAAAGTATTGTTTACTTACTCTTATAATTTACATTTTGAAATTTGGATTGCTTTTGTGTATTGAAATTATTTAATCATTCCGATTAGTTAATGTTATCACATTTTCTCAAGACCGATTCCTTAATGAGGCTTCTTTGCCTTCACCTTTTTTATTTTCGTCATTTGTGTTGAAGTTTTCCGATGAAATTGTTATGCGATAATTTTAAAGTTACATGTTTCTGTAATCAACGGTGAAAATTCCAGAGAATCTTGGTTCCTTTTGTATAAGAATTCTCTATAATAAATTCCGTTAAAATTGACGTATACTTTTATTTATAACACCCAAAAACTTCAATCTATAGTAAAATATGAAAATGATGTGAAAAGGATTTTAAATGAAAAAGGAACTTTTTTAATAGATTTTATTTTTATATCTTAGAGATACATAAATAAAAAAACTCTGAAATATCAAAAAGAGCTTTATCATAAATACTTTGTGGCTACTTACCGAAATCTCAAGATGTGCACAACAGTCTGTTCATTTCTACAAATACTTACCCTTTTTACAATTTATAATACTGTATTCATTTATGAAAAAAGTATACCTACCAAATCTTATATGAAAACCTTAAAAGAATTTAAGTCTTTTTCAATGCCTGAAATTCATAATTTGTTTAAATGCCGATTGCCAGATTGGCAAGGGAGTTCAATAAAAATTCACCGTATCAAGATTTACATTAATTTATTGAAAACATAAATCCGTCATACACGGTGGAATATAAGTTTTTATTTTTCATCAGGCTTTGAAAACACCAAAGTGTAGCCGCATTTACCACAATAATGGCGGTCTTCCATGGCCGCCATGAATACTCCAGCCCCACAACGCTCTTCAGGGCATTCCCTTCTCAATCGGTGGATCTTGCCGTTTTCGTCCACCTTTAATAAATAAAAAATTAACATACATGTGGGAAGATAAAAAGATAACTATGGGAAATAAGATAATACCTTGTAATATTTCAATACGGCTAGCTTAACCTTCTTCTTCTTGTGCTTGATTTTTTTGGGAGTGGAGTAATTCTTCTTCTTCCTTTTCTTGGCTCCACCTCTCAATCTCAATACGAGATGAAGGGTGGATTCCTTTTGAATATTGTAATCCGAAAGGGTTCTTCCATCTTCCAATTGTTTACCAGCGAAAATCAATCTTTGCTGATCTGGAGGGATTCCCTCTTTATCCTGGATCTTGGCCTTCACATGCTCGATAGTATCTGAAGGCTCAACCTCAAGGGTGATGGTCTTCCCAGTGAGAGTCTTCACGAAGATCTGCATGATGGCGGCTGATTTGAAATAAAATATTTTTAAGATTATTTAAGGAAATACAATATAACAACAAAGGTATAAATGGAAATTTTAACAAAAGGTATTATGTATGAAAAATTAAATAAAACTATTATGTGAAAAATATTATTTTATTGGACAGCTTATTACAATGAGTAGTAAATTAGTAACTTAACATTAAATTTTTAAACTAAAAGAACAGCATTTATACATCCATCATTTTCAGGATTATTAGTCACTTGGGCGTATTTTCCCCAAATAACTTTACCGGATTGTGTAACTAAACCTAATTCTGAAATGTTTACTTCAAGTATTGTTCCTTTAGTGATAACGCCTAAACTTGTGTACATAGGTGAGCTAGGATTTTTCTTGACACCTATGATTGGTAAACAAAACGTAGCCTTTAGTTCTGGATGAGTAACGTGTGCCTTCTTGAACCGAAGTCCCATCGGTCTGATGAATCTTTCGAATTTGGGGGGTTTCCTAGTGAAATCTTCTCCGACAAACGTAACTTTGGTGACCATACGTTTCCAAGCCTTCCTTTTGGATTTGCCAGTACTGATTACTTTGAAAACTTCCGCATCGGACTGAGCCCTGACCTTAGGAATGGGCACGTCCCATTTGCCAGCTTTCTCCTTCCGTTTCTGTTTGATCATGTTCGACAAAACTTTAGCCCTGGACTGCACATCTCTGTCCAACAAATAAACGGGCACAGCTCCTTCGGACAACTTCTCTGCCTTATTTTTGACCTTCTTCTCTTCGTGGGCCTTGATCTTCTTTTTCATCTGGATCTTCTCATTTCGGCGCTGTTTATTAAACAGTTTTGCTTTGATGCCCCTCAATTTTCTGGCCTTTTCAGCTCGTTTGTGAGGCTCACGAGCTTCTCTCTTCCGTTTCCGCTCTTCATAATCGAGCCTTCGCCCGTAGAGCTTCTGGTGCCGCTCGATATGTTCGTTCTGCGGCATGGTTGCGGATTGGCGAACTGGAAAAAGATAGTTCTTCTAAATTAAAAGCGACTGCCGAACAAATCGAATAATTCACGAAACGACGACGACCGTTCAACGTTAAGAAATTTTTTGAGGTTAGGACACGCCTCAGAGTTGAATCTAAAATATAGACTCAAATCATTTTGATATAGGTTCAATATTCAAAAACTAACCTTTATAGAGTAAGTGTAGATTAAAAAGAAATGAATTTCATATCAAAATGCTGAATGAAACGTCAAAGTTACACATCACACGCGAAATATGCATGAGCACGTGGCCGCGTATGACGAAATGGAAAAAACGCGTTTCCATCGCGAAAAATTGAGGGTTGGGTTGTAATTACGTTTATGGGGGCCGATGGGGCGAAGGTAAAGGGGCGCAGCCCGCCTCCAGGTGCCGTTATTATTGAAAACGACGAAAAGTGAACCTACCTCGCCGCAGCCACGCACAGGAAAGGCCGTCGGAAGCGCTTGTGTGGTTTAAGTCTTGAACTATTCGACCAACTGATATGATTTCCGATCATGTTTTATTTTTATTTTATTTTTAAATATGTGTTTATATTTCATATCAATAATGATAAACAAATAATATTTATAATTTTGGTCATATTTATATTATCTTCTTTATGTACGAAATTGAAAAAAATATATGTTCAATATATGGTTTTATGATACATTTTTATTAATTTTGTTCATTATTAAAAATAAAATTATTTTCTGATAATAATTGAAAGAAAAGATGCGATTTAAAACTCTCCACACTCATATGTTGACATTATGTTATAAATATGTATTTTGACATTAACAAAATATTATTAATTTGTTTAGGTATATTTCTCTAATGAAGACACGTACCTAAATATAGTTTGCTAATTCAGTGTAAGTGATATTATGACATTAAAAAAAATAAACTTTTGTCTCTAACTCTTTAATTGTAAAATAGAATAGGTATTAGTAGGAATTTATTCAAAATCAAATTATTCACTTATTAACTGAAACATTTATAGAACATTATAACGATTTAATAATGTTTTTCTTCTGGCTCCAAGTTCACTATATCCTCAGTTAATTTCCATAATTTTTTAGTAAATTCCATATTTTGAGACACTCGCGAAGGAGTTGCAATTTTACAATACTCAAAATATTTCCCGGTGACATTCTGTATTTCAGAAGATACACACAAATAAATAGATGTTTGTGCACTTTCCTCCGGAGTCTGAAATATATTTATTACTTAATATTAATGAAATTGTAACTTTTCACGATTCTTAAAAATAGTATTCAAAACCATTCTCATTCAATGAAAATGATATTTTTTTATTTCAGTTGCTTTATGAAATATTTCATATAATATTTACATTGGCAAAATTTTTAGCAATAAAATTGAACATAGTCTTCAGGAAGAATGGTTGGTTCCTCAGTATTTCAGATGAGAAAACTCCAGGATGTAATGCATTGACTGACACACCTGCAAATTATATTTCATTCATTACAATTCCTACAAATATTTTGATTATTTTTGACAATAATGTGTCTTTGTAATACCTGTGTCTTTTAAAAGCTTTGCTAATTCATTAGAAAAACAATTAAGAGCCAATTTACTCTTTGAATAGCATGAAAAAATACTCGTTGTATTTAATCTCCTTAAATGATTTAAATCAAGATCAGCAAGCATATGAGCTTTCGATGAAACATTTACAATACGACTGGGTGACGATTTTTTGATTATTCCTAAAATAAATATTGGTTCATTTATATTGATGAAAAGAGCATGTATTTGAAAAGTACATGAACATATATTATAGCTAAAGTCCACTAAAGTGTGTATATATAAGTTCTTTTGTTTTTTAATATTTTTACAAAAAACAATTATATAAGTAGTGTAAAATCAGACAAAAGATGTGCCTCCCCTGGTAATGACTCGCGCCTCCCAGGTTGGAAGCCACAGACATAGACAGATAGATATACATAAAATAGATAAACTCACAATGTAAACTTCCAATTTCAAGAGTTTTCAAAATTAATACTGATTAAAAAATTATATTAATTCGATTTAATTTAATTTTGAATTTATATGCAGAAAAAAATTTAATACAAAAAAACTTGAAAACTTTTCTATACTCACCCAATAAAATATTAGTAAAAAGAAACTGGCCGAAATAGTTTATTTGCATTGTTGTATCAAGGTTATCCTCTGTTAACTCTATTTTTTCTGGACAATAACCTGCATTATTTAATAAAATGTGAATATATTTTTCTTCTTTCAAAATTTCTTCAGCACATTTTCTGACACTTTTGAATGAAGCAAAATCAATATGTTTCAGCTAGAAAAGTATATTATCAATATAATTTTTTAAATACTATACAGTAATCCCCCCTATAACGTCAAGATAGGTTTGACGTTATAGGGGGGAATTTAGGAAATCAATAAATGAAATATTTTCATTTTCCTTTTTTTCAAATATTTTTTACGAGTTAATTGTTTTTTTCAAATGCATTTAAAAAAAATTAAAAAATTAGAATTCCAATGCATTTGAAAAAAATGACGATATAAGGGGGACGCAGACGTCATACGGGGGAGGGGGGACGTTATAGGGGGGATTACTGTATTTACTTTTCATACTTTTATGTTATTATTTCCTGTTTCCATTATAATTTTATTTTTTGCATCTTCCCCAGTGATTAAATCCCTGCAAATCATCAAAACTTTTGCACCTCTTTTAGCGAAATCTTCAGCGCATAAAAATCCAATACCTTCAAATTATAAAATATAAATATCGAAAATTTAATTAAAGGTACGACTCTGTACCATTATATTTACCTGAATTAGCACCAGTAACTAAAACAGTTTTTCCATTCAATTTTTCCTTTCCTGTGTAAATAACGGCATTAAGCTTAAAATGCATTTTTATAGCAAGCCAGAAACCAATTATGGTTATTACAATTATATAAAACATTTTGTGCAATCTTTAAAACAGTTTTTAAAATAACGATAATAAAGTGAGTAAAAGCAACTGAAACAAAAAAGTAAATGTCTTGAATTATATAAAATGCCTGAGCACAGAACAATGAAGCAAAGGATTTTGTACTAGAATACAATTTTGTTCCCTTAACTATAATATTAAAGTTTAGGAAATCCAAACTACATATTTTGTATTTGTCTTTCTTCAGCAGAACATATATTACTTTCATTATATAATACTTCATACATGGATTTTTTTTTCATATGTTTGTATTTGAAATAAAATTTTATTTTAATGAAAGAAAAGGGGAGGAGTAAGTAACTAAGTAATTATATATTGTAAAATTGAAAAATACAAATCAAATATGGATCTAATTATTATTTATATTAATGTGTAAATATTTTTCTGAAAATTTTATAAACTGATTCCATTGAAAATAAGAAAACTTTTTAAAAATTATATATTAAAATATGGAAAATATATTGCAAAACAACGACGCATAAATTTTAAAGAACTTACTTTGTCACGGAGGATTGTCGTCTTGTTATCCAATTTGTAGTGTTTGATTTAAATGCAAGTCATCCACTTATATAATATTTTACTAAGCAAAAGGGTAAATTCAAAAAATTAATTATAATAAAATGTCGTTTAATCCCTTGCTCAAAAAAGTGTCGTCAATCAATCAACCTTCATTCATTTGCCATTCACTTATTCTTACGTTTATGAATAACCACAAACTATTATATAAATTTCATGCCAATCAAACATAATGCTAAACCTGTTTAGTATCTCCAGCAGCTCCACGCTCGAAAACTAATTGTTACACTTCTCTGGATACAATGTTGCGTACTCCCAGCAACGTTATGTTGGCGCCAACAGATGACGCGATGATATGATTTTCAAATTTCTTATTATGAAAATAAAGATTTCACGAAGAATAGTTTTGAAAAGATCGCTTTCGTTCACCTTACGATATTTTTCCAACGAACAGAGAAGTTTTCGTCAATTTTGACGACCATTCTTTCTTCGGAAATAATTTTGCTATTCGGTGTTTACTATTCCATTTGATGTTAACGCACATTTGTTCTTGCTAGTAATAGCTGTTTCTTTGAAGAATAACAGGAATACTGTTTTGTGGATCATGGATGCTGTTATTATAAATAATTGAAATAAAATTAAGAAATATGCAATTGTATACGAATTGAAACGTATGAAGTTCACAAACGCGCGAATTCTGATTTTTTTGAGACGATTGCTCCATCTGTTGGCACAGTTTTGAAGCTTGATTTCACTAGATAATTGCAAGCAATAGTTGTTTTTCGAATGGTAATTTGGTTACTATGGTAAACAAATATCGAATTAATTTATATTAAAGTGATCTACAATGTATTTACTTTAAAATATCAAATTTAAGAAAAATTTAAATAGCCGTTAATTAATTAAAGTTAAAAGTTTGAAATGGTAATGACAATCATCATATCCCAAACACATACAAACTCAATTGAAATTTATTTTTTCAACGTCAATAAAAGATCAATAGTTCAATAATTTTATTTCATACTAAAAAAAAATGATAACATACACAATATTCCAGCATTAAAAAAAGAACGATATATTTTCAATAACAATAAATCGAGCACGATACGTTTAAGCACTCTATTAGCAACAAACGAACTTTTACAACACTTAAAAGCGCTGCACTTTATCATACACGCGGCTTGATAAATGATGGGACGTCGCGGCAAACACCATAATAAATCGAGGCTAAGGAGCGTTACGTCATTATTATGGTAATGAAACAATGGTACCTGCTAGAGGTCCGCATGCTCACTTGCAAAATTGGAACATCGCTCGCGGCCATTTATTTATTTTTAATTTCGTTCGAATGAAAACGATCATGCGTGCTGACTCACACTCGTCTATGTTTTTTTCAAATTTCAATTTCTAGAATAATCTAAAAGCAATTTTATCGAAACATTGTCCATTATAAGATTTGAGTTTTTCGAATTTGTGAAAGACGTATAAGTCCTATTTTTTTGAACTTTATTGAAAATCAATTCAAAAAATTTCGAATGATCAAATTCGCAAGGTTTAAATTTGTTGATGCATGCGCTAAAATAAAAACATTATTTTATATATTTCAATAATAAAATTTTTGATTTATATCGCTTTCAAAAATATGTGCTCATTTTAGTAACGTCTATAACCATAGAAGTAACTGGTAATTTGAGACGCTATTTCTTTTAATTCATATTTTTTTAAACACTAGACATTTTTATTGATGGTTATTGCTCTAATACATTTTTAAAACCTTGCACAATACGACGTATATTGCATGGACGTTAATTTTCGATATGATTGGTATTAATTACAAGAGATCTTATATCTCGATTTTATTTTTGGATTCAATGGCGGCAAGATGTCTGATGATCGTCTGACAATGCCCTTTAAAAAACTGCTTTTCAAGTACAGCTTTTCGACTTGCTCAAAATTTTCCACGAGGGATAAAGGTCAATATTAAGGTTTCTGAGAATCGATGTTCTTGTTTTTAAAATTATGCGGTTTCTTTTTAAAAATTGAGTATTTAAATATTTTTTGAAATGAAAAATTATGAATAATTGGCTCAGGTCATGCTAATTCTCTTTTGGTAAAATTAATGAATTCGAGAGTTGTCTTTGACACAATTTTTTTGACTGGCTGAAAATTTTATGAGATTCAAAACCGACAACTATTTCGGAACATTCAAAAAATTATGCTCGTAATTAGTAAAGTGAAACTTTGCTAATTCGTAATTGCGAATTTCAAATTTGATTTTTCTTAAAGCGAATACATGGTTTTGAAAATCAGTAACGAGCTTCAATATTTTTTTACCATTCAAATATTTTCATTAAAATCGAATAAATCAATTTATCATATATATTATATTTGAGCCCTATAGATTTTTCGGTGATACGTTTTTCAATCAGAAAATTTCTATTTAATTTTTTTCCATTACCTGACCTATAAACTTTACATTATTCGATTTACAAAGACATTGTTTGAAAATGAAAAGTAAATGTTAATAATAGAAACGCCATTATAATTAAATTTTGCAATAGATTGTAGTCATCTATTATGTATGCGTCATATCATACAAACACTATAACAATACTATAATATAATATGATAAAAAAAATATTTTCAAATAATTAATAATTACAGTAAACCTCCCTATAACGTCAAGATATAATAGATTTCACGTTATAGGGGTTAAGGTTTTTCAATTTTAATTTTTTTTTGGAAATTTTTACGTGTTAACTGCTTATTTCAAATGCATTTGAAAAAAATTGAATTCGAATTCATTTGAACGATATAGGGGGAACGTTATAAGGGGGAGGGTTTTATTATACATCAATCGATATAAAATCGAAAACTATTTTGGAAAATGTACAATTGATATAAAAATAAGAATTTTCAACTAACCACCAAAATTTCTTTTCAAATTTAGCCAACTTAAGGTTACAATACGAAACATTTAACGACAAACATCCACACCAATCATCAAAAAACATCCAAAATTTCCAATCCAAACAATCGAGACTCAACTGCAGTCTAAATACCGACCACATACGAAAAGTGCACATACACACGCCCAGCCGGCATTTCCCTCGCGGTCGGCCGCGAAAGTTTCGAATGTGCTCTTGTTACTGGGCGTGACATGTGGGTCGACCTGAAGTTTGTCAACAGCCCAAGGTTGACTTCTGCTCTCCTCAGGATCAAGCTCAGCTATAAAAACACTACCGATTCGCTGTCAGCATCATTCGGTAACTTGCGAACGAGCCGATTGCACAACCAACCCCCTCCGATATGTCTTTCAAAGTAAGCTTTGCCTTCTATGAGAGAAACCTCGTTTAAGGGTGTAAAATTAGTTTTATTTTGATTTTCATGATTGTAGACTATTCAATGTCAAATAGATACAAATCCTTAAAAATAATTGTATTTTCAGGTAGCTGTTTTGTTGAGCGTGTTGGCTGCTGCCCACGCTGGTTATATTGCCGATCATGGAGCCATCGTTGCCCCAGCCATAACCAGCCAACACCAAAACATCCTCCGCACCCCAGGAAACCTTGGACAAGTTTCAACCTACTCCAAGACCATCGACACTCCATTCTCCAGCGTGAGCAAACATGACGTCCGCATCAGCAACCCAGGATTGGCCGTACACTCTGCTCCAGTCGCCTATGCTGCCCCAGCTTATGCTTCTCACGGATATGCTGCTCCAGCCATCGCTGCCCCAGCTTATGCTTCCCATGGATATGCTGCTCCAGCTTATGCTTCCCACGGATATGCTGCCCCCGCCATCGCTAAAGTAGCTGCCCCAGTCGCCTATGCTGCCCCAGCTTATGCTTCCCACGGATATGCTGCCCC
Source organism: Hydropsyche betteni (assembly GCA_028571205.2). NCBI lineage: Eukaryota > Metazoa > Arthropoda > Insecta > Trichoptera > Hydropsychidae > Hydropsyche > Hydropsyche betteni. The sequence goes on along the minus strand of JAOXNN020000052.1, from coordinate 2,353,615 downwards.
TGCCATCGCTGCTCCAGCTTACGCTGCCCATGGATACGCTGCCCCAGTTGCTAAGGTAGCTGCTGCTCCAGCCCTTATCGGAGTTGCCTATTCTGCTGCTCCAGCCGTTTCCCACATGACCTACACTGGAGTCGGTCTTAACTATGCCTGGTAAACGCATCGTCGTTTGTAAATAAGACTGTTTTCGCACTACGAGTCGATTGCAATGATTTTCTTCGATTTAATTTATTGTTATTTATTTTTCTGTGAATTTCCTTGATTTTCAAATATTTGTCTTATCAAATATTTCTTATTATTTATTTTTTCTTTTTAATAAAATTTTATTTATTGATAATTTACTCGTTTCATTGTACAGTATCTAAGAATTATATATTCTTATAAAAAAATCATTACCACATTTAAGAATATTTCAGCTGAAATATTTGTAATAAATGGACATAAAAAATAATAAAATGTTATGTGAAATACAAAAAGATACACTTACATAGTACTGATGATATATAATATATGATGAATTATCGAATATGTTAATTTTAATAATTTTCAAGAAATGATTTTAGGAATATTATTGTATTAAAAAATATTGAATGAACACTCAAAATTTTTAGACTCGTTGATCAACTGAAATTAAAAGTCAAAAATGATCATAATAGAAAATAATTTAATTAATAATTTCTCACAAAAAATTCTATCAGGAAAGTTTTTATCGAAACATGAATATTTTTCGACATTACTTCAATAGTTTTTTTTATACACGCATAAATTTTTTTCGATGGAAAATATCGGGTATCACTTTCAATACATCAAGAGCAATAAATAATAAATTTAAAATAGAACAAATTGAAATGTATAATATTTCAAGTTTATCTTGATAGATTTGCAATTTTTTTCAAATGGCATTCATGTTCATTCACCTCAATCGCTTCAGAACATATAGAAATCATATAATTATACAGCTTTCACAATAAATGATAAATTGTTCATTGTTTCATTTTATCAACTGAAAAAAATAATAAAGTTTCATCCAATAATTTAATTTTCATATTATATAAAAGTTTACTTATTAAATATCTATTTTATCGGTTTTTTTATCTTTTAACTATATGATATTTAAATGGAAAATTTGATCATGATAAATAACTTGTGATCCTTGCACTAGTAAGAAAAATACAATATGAGTTATAACTAGTTCATAATACGATTTCAGATTAGTTTCATTTGACCTTTTGTTACATGCACTCATAAATTAACGACGGTGCATATTGCACAAAAAAAGGTTATTAGTCTTGGCACAAAAGAAAATTTGGAATACAATTAAAATACTTACTTTCTTTTCAAGCACGTTTATCTATTCAAAATCAAATTTAGTATCATTAAAAACATCGGATTAATCTTCGGAATTTTGTAATCGGTTATTTTGACAAAAAATAGTCATTTTCTCTTGAATTTTCATATTGATAGGAATGAGAATGCTATTTGGTTTTTCAATAAGTTTATTTCTTAGTTTTCAACGTGAAAAAAATAATAATGTTCATAGCTAACTTCCGAAAATTAGCTGAAAAAAATTACCGCACTTTCGATTTCATCTAACATTGTTATTACTTTACTCAAATTACCAACCAAATGGTTACCAATCTAACATTGAGGATTTTCCTTTATCATTTAGTACTTCAAACTCATTTAAATCAAATAAAAAACATATATAAGTTTTCTATGCTTAGATTTATTGAATCAATAAATAAGGCATAAAATAAATTAAATAAATAAATAACTTATTTACATAGTGAACAAAATGACAGATGGAAGGTAAAAAAAAATGAATGGAGAGGAAGTTTCAAATATCGGATTTTAATGGTAGGAAGGAAACAAATTACCAAGCGTAGGAAAGACCGACTCCGTTGGAGTAGGACATATGTGACACAGCTGGAGCAGCAGAGTAGGCAACTCCGATGAGGGCTGGAGCAGCGGCTACTTTAGCGATGGCGGGGGCAGCATATCCGTGGGAAGCATAAGCTGGAGCAGCATATCCGTGGGAAGCATAAGCTGGGGCAGCATAAGCTGGGGCAGCATAGGCGACTGGGGCAGCTACTTTAGCGATGGCGGGGGCAGCATATCCGTGGGAAGCATAAGCTGGAGCAGCATATCCATGGGAAGCATAAGCTGGGGCAGCGATGGCTGGAGCAGCATATCCGTGAGAAGCATAAGCTGGGGCAGCATAGGCGACTGGAGCAGAGTGTACGGCCAATCCTGGGTTGCTGATGCGGACGTCATGTTTGCTCACGCTGGAGAATGGGGTGTCGATGGTCTTGGAGTAGGTGGAAACTTGTCCGAGGTTTCCATGGGAGCGGAGGATGTTCATGTGTCCAGAGGTGATGGCTGGAGCTGGAGCAGCTACGATAGCTCCATGGTCGGCGATGTAACCGGCGTGGGCGGCAGCCAACACGCTCAATAAAACTGCTACCTGCAATTTAAAAAAAAATTAGTTGTCTTACATATTGAAAAATTCGCAAATAAGTGTCTGGAAATTGGAAAATTTTTAATATATCTAAAATTATTTTAGATATGGTCTATTAAGATTCAGATTCGAAAACCAAATCGGTGTACTTATGAAAAATATATCAACTCGAGGGGAGGCTGTGCGAAACCACGAAAACTCACTTTGAATGCCATTGTTGTGTCTGGTAAGTTGAGGTTCTGAGCAACCGAAGACTTGTGACAATCAAGAACGAAGCAGGCCGAATTTATACTCGAGCGGCCAAAGGACTCGGCTTCGCGGACACGCCCGACTTTTGCTCTGTGTCGGCCGAAAAAAAAAAATACGTCAAAAATTGGACCACTTTCGCGCTCGCTCAGATCTGCCGCCATTTCGCGAATCGCTCCCATATTTCACGCGGTACATTTTTTTGTATGAATTGTCGTTTGAATGTTTTGGAAGATGTCAATGGTCGATCCATTTTTTTGGTTTTTGGTGTGGATTCGACTGTCCTTGCGTCAACCTCGTTTATTCGAAATGTCAGTTGTTCTGCAGTACAAGTTTAATTAATCGTATCGATTTTTTATATATGTATGATCGTTTATGTTTGAACTTTATTGCTGCAAAAAATCGTAATTGTAATTAATTATGAAATTAGATTTCGAACAGTGGAAGACATTGAATGCGAAGCAAGGTTCACTGGATAGAAAAAGCTCATTACTATATATATATTTTTTTAATGTTCTTGATAATGCTCAATATTTTATAATTTTTATTACATTTCAAATTGAATAAAGGCAATTAAAAAAATATACGTATTACAGAAACATGTAAAATATAATGCATTGACTCAAAGCTTTAGGTTTAATCGAAAATATTATATTCTCAAAATTATATATTTATCCAAATTAATATGCATATAATTTATACACTTCAAATTGGACATTTTAAATTTCAAATTCGTCCAATTCCCTATATTCCAATTTGAAATGAAAAGCATTTTTTTTTTAATTTCAAATTGGACTATAGGAATTACGAAAGTATTATTTAGAGTCGGCAACCTTTTTTGGCTGTGGATCAGAAGCAACCAAAATGTGACTCTTATGAAGTGTTTTGGTATATTTTAAAACAGTTTTAATGAATAATATTTTAAATTTTATTGAGAAAATAAAAATTGATCCAGTGGATCATTTACATTCGTCAAATGGGTCACAAGTTAGACCCGCGGGTCATAGGTTACCGATGACTGATTTAGATCGTTTTCATAGTAATTAACTAAACTCACTCCTATGAATTCTTGTTAATTTGAAATATAAAAACAGCACAATAGAAACAATCCATCAACAAAAAACCTCAATCAATCAACCTCCTTCATTCGAAAATCTGCACATCGACATCCACCTCAAAAACCGCCATCACAGTCCAAATCCCACCGAATTCCACTCGACAAAAATTCGCAACATTACCCAACACAAATCCGTCGACCCTGTCTCATAATCCAGTCACGGCTACGGTCTATAAATCACATCGAGAACAATCGCAGCGATTATATTTGGGTGGTGCTAATTTGTTACGAGTCTTGCACGCGAATCGAGTTGAGAGGTCACGTCACCGCGAAAACGTATCACGTATGAAACGTATCACGTATGAAAGTTCGCGGCAATTTTCTCGACGGTTGCGCAAAAGTGATCCGATACCGATTTGTAATACGATTATGAGTTTATATGAGGTTTTTCTCTTGTAATCGGTGTACGTGTGGGCAGCGAAACAATGACATGGCTGTTTTGTTCTGAATGAAAAAAACGCCTGTGGATGTTTTGGACAGTGATGTATTTTGTATAAGAAAATTGTTCGATATGAAATTTTTCGAATCAATTACCAATTTGGTATATAAATCGAATTCATCATTAGGGTTTAAATATCATATTGAATCAATATGTATTATTAAATATATTAAAATATAATCAATCGTATTTGTAATGCACCACTGTTTCAGGTGTTCGTTGCGTAAAACGAATTTAATTTAAAATGACAGGTCATCGACGTAAAAGAAACTGTCGACACCAGTCATAATAAACGTTAAAACGTGAACCACCCTTGTGAATATTGATTTGATATGTAGAAGTTGGGTTTGACAATAAAATTTATTGTTTGAACTGATTTTTTGTAAAGTCGAGGACACGTTCGATTTATAATAGGTTGTGTCAAATGTCACGAATGTTTTGATAGATGTCTTCCTTCGTTTGCGGGAAAGGTGTCACATTGAAAGACGTTTTAGGGTTGCCAAATCGGTTAGTTGAATTCAGTGGCGGATTTATTTTGTTAGGGGCCTGAGGCGTCACAAAGTTTTGGAGAATTATTATATTACATTTTTATACAGACCGGGTTCCAAATTTGCTCCTCCGATTGCATATAAAATATTAAAAGTTAAATATATTTCTATAAATATATTTTGTCGTTGGCTTCACAAAATAAAGGAAAAATGGGGAATTTTGAAAAATAACATTTTGCTTTTATGCAAACGAATGCCCTTTTTCTTAAGAAAGGGATTTAACTTTTATGACGTATAATAAATAGATTGGAAGAGAAAAATTATAATAATTTTTCAAAAATTTATATAAATATCAAATAACAATGCAATAATATAATACAATCAACATGAGATTGATTCTACACACCTTTCATGATAATTTATATACCGTTTAATTACTTTCACAGTCGAAAACAATGCTTAAGATCAAAAAATTGGATCACACCATAGAAATATGATGAAACACAAACAATCCAAACCGTGTAATCATCGACAACCCTAAATCCAAAATCGGTCCTCGTTTTTGTTTTCGGCCTCGAAGCAGAAGGTCGCCTTTGAATTTCCCGCGCGCGGGAAAAATACGTCAATTACACTACATGTGGGGTCGATATTTGTATAATTGGAGCGTTGCGATAGAGCTTCGCCCCCGCATTGCACTCGACATGCATATTTATGACGTTTTGCAATCGAAATCTCGACATGTGTATACATCGAGTGAGAAAAAGACATGACCGATTATCGCCGGTGGATCTAGAAATGGCTGTAAGACGTGTGCAATAAAAATGCTGTTGTGTTATCGCAAATGGATTATCATCGGTCGTGTTCGATAAAGTGCATTGGTTGGTATGTAATTATGTATACTTTTTTTAATTTGAGAATTGGTTGGTAGAAGGTAAGGTTAGGTTGGTTAGATGATACATAACCTAATCTAACCTTTGTGAAAAGGTTAAGTTAGGTTGTGTATCAGTTGAATTGGTATTATCATTTTATTATTTATATTGAAAGTATAGATTATTGAAGTTGAGCGATAAGTGGTATAATTGATGGATAGATCAATTGTATCTATCATGGATATGTTAAATGGAAAATTTTTGATAATGATGGTTTATAAAATTCAAACTTGATTTTAATTATCATTTTAAAATATATTGTTAAAGGTGAATGTGATTATAAAATATCGCGTTATAAATCAGAATCATGTTTTTCATTTTGCAAAAAATTCCGATGAAAGTTCACTGAAACGTTAGATCAATTTTTTAAACATGTTTAATTGAAGCCCGTTAAATCAATTATAAATCAGCCGTAATAAAACCGAGTTTTTGTATAAACATTCTCACAATTTTTACTAGTGAATAGTATTTTGTAATATTGAAATAATCGAATGAGTGCGTTTGTAAAAGAAAAACAACGTTGCGCAACGATTGATTTGTAATGTGTCGATTGATCTTGATACTTTTTTGAAATTAGGTGACTAATATTAACAAGTGACCCATATTCGTTCGATATCGACTTTTTATATCGATTCGTGATGATAATGTGATTTCGATATTATTATTTTGCTAGTACGTGACAAATTGTATATCTTGATAATTTATATCCATTATAGTTTTTATTCGACATTCGGAAAAATGCAATATTTGTATTACGCCCAATATGTCAATATTGATTAAATCTTTCGACACGATTTTGCTGGGTAATTACACATTTTCATTCAAATAATAATTTATCGGCATGCAATTATTTAATTATTTTTAATTGTATCATTACTTAATTTATTTGACGTTTAGTTCACGATGCTAAATTATTTTGATAAGAAATTTTATCGCGGAATTTAACGATCATGTGCGCGTATGTTCGAATATTTCGCAGGCTCCACACATAATAAATGATACGCTCACAATAAAAACTATAACCCAGATATTTTAATGACTCGAAAATTGTTACATAAGTATTTATGTAGTTGTCTTTTATTGTTAATTACATTAATTGCTCGGGGCGAAAATTGAAAAGTCAATGCCACACCCATACGGTCGAAAGTCTCTGAACCCGCTCGCGGCTCGGTCCAAATCTTTTTGATCTTTCGGATTAAAATCGACATTTTTCACGACGGCCAACTAGTGATTTGGAGCTTTGTTGCCACCGCGAATCTTAATTATTCGAATTATATGTGAAATTTCGCTGGGTTTCAAGGTTGTATGTGGTTTTGTCGAAACCACAATTCGCCCCTTAGGCCACGTATACGCCGTGAACTACATAACTAATGTGCAAAATAACATGCAATTTCCGTTGTTCAAACAGATCTGATCTCGAATGCCGAAACATATCTTCCATGGAAATCATTAATTTTATATATTTGCAATTATTGAATGAGCTTAATTTCATCTTCGTATGAATGAACATATATATTGAACATATTGCTAATGATTAATTATTATAGATTCGTGAAATAGATAAAATGAAAGCGTAATTTTTATAAAGACGTGTATATTATTTATAAATATTTCAATGTTAAATTGGGTTTATTAAAACGGCTGTTTTTTCGAACAACATTGAGCGCGATTGTAAAATATTTTATTGAATGAATCAGTCAGAATTGATTCGTTATTTATTGTATTTTCTTTATAATTTATGCGTTGATATTTCATCGGGTCAATATACTATTGAAAATAAAAATATGTTTACTCGTTATGTTAACGAACGTGTATGGGAGTATTGCGCAATGTCTATCAAATTCTTATATGAAATATGGGACGTTCGAATAAACGTACACATTTTTTTATTCAAATTAATTATTTGCATTACATATTGTCAAACGTGTTTTCATTTTTTACACACCAACACCAAAAAAACCGATTCCAATGAAATGAACTTGTACTAATTGAATCCACCATAAAAACCGACCACAAAAAATGATACCGTGGGAAAACGCATTCAAACCAAAGAAATTATTCAAAAACCCAACATTTCCCAACAGATTGAACCCTTCTGGCTCGAACGGCATCGATTTCGTTTAATCGAACATTCGATTGTGCCAAAATAGCAATGTCTGTCGTTCCGATTAGTCTCGAGGCGAATGGTCCATGGTATGATTGATATACCGCCGGTCAGATCGTATTTTTTTCTGTAGCCTTTTATTGGCCTGCCACGTTATCAATCAACGTCCGTTGTATGGAGGGCAGTTCGACAAATTCTCGACTAGTCAGTTGTCGTTGGTCATTATTTTTTAATCGTTTTCGCGCGTTTCAAATTTGATTAGTTCGTGTGTGGTGAAACAGTAAATGTAACGGTAACGTTTGTAAGATTTGAAATTTTTGTTGTATATGGATGTATTTTGTGAGAGGAGAAGTTTAGTTTTGTTGAATGCTTAGGTTCGTAATGGTTAACGAAATAAAATGACATATGGTTAGATTCATCGATTTCAATTTTTAGTTCTTTGAAACTCATTTTTTCTATTCAGTGACGTCCTGAGACAATGTGTCGCCGTTAGGCATATTTCAAAATGTCGCTCTCTCTAGAAATATAGTTCAAAATTCAAACTTTTTTTTGAAATAATTCTAATATTATAGATAGATATTTTAAATGAAGTTTTTACGTCGTAAATTTATTCCGAAAAACAAATAGTCTTGTTAATTTTTTTGCCGCCCTTCAGAATTTGCCGCCATTAGGCATTGCCTTATTTACCTACGACGTTGGGACGTCACTGTATCTATTAAATCCCTATCACTACATCGAGTAGTAGAAATACATAATTAAGAAAGTATATTTTGTTGATTGGAAATAAAACTTTATTAATTTTGTCAAAGGCTAATTCGTAAATTTAGCTTTATATGAAATCTTATAGGTTCAATAGCAATTCTGTTTTTAATCATAGACATGAAATATTTTTTATTTCAACATCAATCGTTCAACACAAATTTGTTGTAATTGTCAAAAAAAATTATTTAAAAAAAAAAAATTCAAAATTTAACCAATTCATACTAACACCCCTATAAATAATTTTCTTCAAAACCCAAACATTCAAAGATCACATCCTGCAATTCAAATCGTAAAACCAAATCGAACACAAAACCAAACCCACTATCCTCAACGATCTTTCGAAAAACACCATTGAAAAGACATTAGCCAAACATTCAACACACATCAATACACAAAGCCAGACCCTTCAAACGTCACTCACACAACACCTCAACCCTTCAATCATCCTAATCACCTCGATCGCAAGCCCCGGATCATGTTTAGACACAAAGATATAATAGATAACGGATCCGAACAAGGACACGTTCGTTCGATCGACACGAGGAGAGTGCTCGACATATGCCCCGCTCGAAGAATGGCCGAAAGATCACTCGGCTGCTGTGGAACAACTTTTCTTTTAATTGTGTGCCGTTGCTCATGACCCATTTTCCAGTGGCGAAGGTCGGCTGCTCATGGTGCCGGATTATGGGGCGAATGAGGCGCAATAGGCGGGCCTTGGTGGTTTTTTGCCCTTTGTGTTTGGTTTTGGTCGTGTTGGGTCTTTTGGTGGGTAAGCGCTTTGGCCTTTGGGCGAGGAAACTGGTAGTTTGGAGCTTTTGTTTTAAAGTTGAGAGTTGGGGAAAAAGTTAAGGTTGTCTTGTTTGGTGGTTTCATTATGTTCTTCGTCGTGTGCAGTTTGAATGATGAAAATTACAGATGTTTTCTCGTATATTATTGGAAATTTGGAGTTTTTTTTTCATAGTTATGTTGTGATAGGAAATAGTTTGAATATTCATAGTTATCTTTGGTCAAATATTTTTAGGACAACAGTTTGAAATCTTAGTTATTGACTGTCCAAATCACTTAATTTTCATCTTATCACTATGTAAAAACAAATTTTTGAATACTTTGAATATTCAAAACCATTTTTACTCAAAAGGTATCAGACAATTGGAATTCAATCACAAATATGTACTAACCATAACACTTACCGCTCAAATTCGCTATTATCATTACTCAAGAAACTTTCGAATAATTCAAATACTTGAAACAATTTTTCACCAAGTGGTCTGACAACGAGACCATTAAAATTCAAACGCAACCTTTTACTCACCACACTACTAGTCGCTCAAATTCCCTATTATCATTAATCGAGAAACTATCAAATACTTTAAATACTCAAACCCATCTCTTACCAATCGAATACAATTATACGTATTGATCGACCACACCATTTTTCGCTTAACTTCAATAAAATCAATACGTTTAACAAGGTTACACCATTGACATTTAAATACATATGTAATTAATTTAAAACTCTCATATTATTATTTGATCGATATCTGATGAATTTATTTGAAAAGTTTCGTCATATGCTAAAAGGTTAATGAGTACACGATATAATATTTTTTCAAACACCTTTCAAAACAATTTTCACTACACACGATTACAGATCACCAACATAACTAATGAGATTAAACATGAAATTTCGAACACAATAAAAGCCCACCGACATCGGGCTCGATCGAAAAAAAAATCAAAATTGAAAAACACACACACACACACATACATATATACATACATACATACATACACAAAGCCAAAGGGGTTGTGCAATTGGAATATGTAGCGTGTTCGGGGCGTTGTCCGCGTTGCGAAAGTGGCGAAATTGTGACCGATGTTAATGGCGCGTTGTTCAATGGCCGGCTCATTGTGCCCGGTTGACAGCCGAACTTGATCCACTTTTGCGAGACGAAGCTGAAGAGTAAATGGTTTGGCACTTTCGCTGGCGGTTGTGCGGGGTTCGGGGGATTTTTGGTGGTTTTTGGGGCGTGGTCGGTCGGTGGGGTGGTGGGTTTTCGGGTGTGGAAATGCGGGGTTGGTTCGTAGTTGAGTTTTTTGTGGGTGGTTGTTGTGGATTGTTTCGTAGATGAGTGAAATTAAATAGTTTTTTTTTGCGGATATTAAAATTCTAACCTTGAAATTATAGCGTATAAGTTGATTGGTTTTAGATTAGTCAGAAATTTTTTTGAGTTAAGTTGCTGAAAGTTTGGTTTGAGTGCATGAAAAGTTAATTTTTTTTTAAGAAAAAGTAACGCAGTCTTAAGTTTTTAAGAAGTTATTTTCAGTTTTATATATTTATGTTTTCTATAGATTTAATCTTGTGAAATAATCATTTTGTTATTTGATGAAATAAAAACATTATCGGTGTCGACTTTCGAACAATTCGCTATTTCGAACATTTTAGAATGCAACCCAAATCCAAAACGTTATAGAACTCTTCATCAAGAAAATAAAAAAGGGTGGAATTCAATTAACTCTTGACAATTTTTTGATTAAACATCTGAAAACTTTTAAACGCGCCTCGTTAACTAAATTATGTATCAATACAATGACAAATAAATATTTTAAAATACATACGATTTTTAATATTTTTTTCTTTCTTCTACTTTCGAACATTCAGTATTTGAACACATTTTCAGGAAAGTCGAGGTCCGCTTGAATTCTACTTTTAATATATAATATGATAAGCAATGAGATAACTAAACTTTATACATATTTTTAAAATACATAATTAATTGCCTCAGCTTAAAATTCAAAATGTATTTAAAACATTTATAAGATTTATAAGCGATTTATTTCAAATAGAACAATACATTGAGATTTTCGCACAATAAGCGTGAAAAATTATCATATCCAAGTCACGACATCGTCGTTTATTACGACACAATTTATTATCACTTTCAGATTTTATTTAAATTCACATTAAACCGAATCATCTCACAATCAAATCAGACAAAGATCCTTTTAATTGTATTACTACCCATAAAAAAACGATCCAACACGAAAAACGATCCAATAAATTACCAACAAAAAAAAATTGTCCGAGTTCTAGATGCGATAAATAGTTTAATATTGTGCAGTTCAAATTTCGCAGCCATTGAACCGGTTGTGCGCATTTCAAAACTTTGCGACCCAAAAAAATCGATTCGGTCATATAGTGTGCATAATTTTTGACCCCTGGCGAATTTGCCAAAGTCGTTCCGATAATGATCAACATGAAATTTGACTATTCGAACCGATTGCTGAAGGCCTAAGGGCATGGGACGTTGTAAAAATTCGCGTAATCAATTTGTGACAATTCGCGAATCGGCAATAAATCGAATTCGGGAATGCGAAGGATAATAAATTATGTCTAACAACGCTGCTACCGTTTTTGTGTTTTGGATGTATGAAATGTTTGATCTGAATTGATATATTTCGGTTTATGATTTTCAGATTGGTGGTATTTTGAGCTTTTTTAATTTGTATCGAAAAAGATCAGATTTTTGAAAAAAATTATATAATTTTTCTTTAATAAGCGAGAAAAATTACTTATAAATATAAATTTACAGAATTCTTAGAAGTCGAGAGTTTTAAATCTTTAAAAATAAAAAGGTCAAACTCATTATGTTTTTAAATATAACAATTTTCATGTGCACTAAATTTTTCTTCATTCAACACCTATATTTTATAATCTTAATTTATTATCGACAAAATACATTAATCAAAAGCTTTTTTGTATAAAAATAAAGTATGACATAGTAATTATTATTTACCACTGATTACCGAAGATATATTATATTATAAATGGTAACCAGCAGATAAACACATGATAGTTGAACACACGATAATTGAACATAGTGACAGTTGAACTCTGCGACATTTGAATTCTGTAACAGTTAAACTGACTTACAATTAGACAGAGGAAGAATATATTTTTTTCATTAATAAATCTTATTTTTAAGTACCTAGATAAATGTTCAAACTTTTAAAATTATTGGTAACTTGCAATAAAAAAAACTATACATTAATACCATAAAAATACTAAACAAAATAAAATAAAATAATGACGATTTTGGAAATTTGGGTGATCAGACGATTGCACAAACGACAATAGCGCATACGAAACTGAAACACACCGACAGTAGCACACACGATACGTTTTAAGACAATTGGAGGACTACATAATGGCTTAATAATCTAATTAATGCTTTATTTATTATTTATTTTGATCAAATGTCTTATGTGCTAATGTCGTATGTGTTAGTTTCGTATGTGCTAGTGTCGTATGTGCTAGTGTCGTATGTGCTAGTGTCGTATGTGCTAGTGTCGTATGTGCTAGTGTC
>JAOXNN020000052.1:2314542-2340608 GCA_028571205.2 Hydropsyche betteni | reverse complement strand
TCGTATGTGCTAGTGTCGTATGTGCTAGTGTCGTATGTGCTAGTGTCGTATGTGCTAGTGTCGTATGTGCTAGTGTCTTTTGTGCTATTGTCGTATGTGCTAGTGTCGTATGCGCTAGTGTCATTTAGGTAAATGTCTGGGAAGCGAATTTTATTTGAATTTAGTCATATGGTAACATTAACCTTGCAGTATATGACAACCCTATGTACTTCTGACAGTCGCGTGAGTAAGTGACAGTTGGTTGCGCCAAGATGTCTGATGATGAATTTGAGAATGGTGAAGGCTGGGTGCTGTACGCTGACCGGCCCGAATGGCAAGATATCACCCCTGTGCCTCAAGATGATGGACCCCATCCAGTGGTTTCCATCGCCTATTCAAAACGATGTATTTTAATTTATCTTTCATCTCAATCCGGTTTTTAAATGTCAAATTCAATGTCTCAAATTCAGTGTTTTTGGATTCATATGTAATTCATTATATTTGTAATTCTTGTTTTTATTAAATGATTTCTGCTTAATTTTGGTTGCAGAGAACTTATTTTAAATGAAGAATTCTTTGACTCAATTTCGAAACAATCATAACCTCTGTGAGAATTAAATCATTGTTTAAATGTTCATTTTTGTATTTCTTATAGTGTGTTTATTTTTATTTTATTTGAATTCTAATCTTTGAATCAATATGTTTTTGTTACAGTTACCGATGTTTATGATTATTTTAGAGCAATTCTTAAAAATAAAGAAAAATCCATGAGAGCATTTCATCTCACCAAAGATGCTATAGATTTAAATCCAGCCAATTATACTGTTTGGCAATATAGGTCAGTTTTAAGTGAATGTATTCATATTATATTTTTGCTTTTTATATTCTTCCTTCAAATATAATTTTAATATTTTAGGAGAGAATTGATACAAACGTTAAATGTGGATCTGCTAGAAGAACTCGATTATCTTCGTCAAATTATTGATTCTAGTTCGAAGAATTACCAGGTGAACATATAACATGAATATGAATGTATAATTTTAAATTTTATTTACGTAACTTTTACTATTTGATAAGGTATGGCATCATCGTCGTGTCATCGTCGAATGGATGAAAGATCCTTCACAGGAATTGCAGTTCACAGCTTATATGCTTGAGCAAGATCCAAAAAATTACCATGCTTGGCAACATAGACAATGGGTTATTAAAACCTTCAAGTAATTAGAACAACATATTTTATTATCTTATCTAAATTACTCCTTTCTAATTTTGTAAAATTTATTGCAGTTTATTTGATGAAGAATTGGATTATGTAGAAACTTTAATAAATGAAGACGTAAGAAATAATTCTGCTTGGAATCAACGATATTTTGTGGTCTCAAACACTACAGGGTTTACTGATGCTATAATTGACCGTGAAGTTTCCTTCGCTCTTAGTAAAATTAAACTTGTGAAAAATAATGAAAGTTCTTGGAACTATTTAAGAGGTGTCATTTTTCATGATAAACGAGGCATAAGTGGAAATTCTTCCATAACATCCTTCTGTGAAGAGTTGTTTAATAGTTCAAATAGATCACCATTTCTTTTGGCATTAATTATTGACATGTGTGACGAAGTTATCAATAAGGACGAGAAAAATATTTTATACAATGCTGAAAGAGGGTTAGATTTATGTAAAGCAATGTCAGATAAATATGACAAAGTACGAAGTAAATATTGGATGTATTTAGCTCACAAATTCATGCCTAAAGAATCTAATAATATAAGTGCTGAAACTCCTTTAGATAATACATATAACGTATAAATTTTTACAGAAAGAAGTGGTTTAATACAATTAATTGCCTTTTGAAAAATCTAAGCTATGTAAATCAAACTTTGTAATTATTTAATTATATTCCTATTAATAAATGACTTGTTCAAAAACGTGTATTTGTAAAAATTAAATTCACTGGATCATTAACGTAATTTTTTCCTTCGTGAAATAAAACAACATAAAATATTGGTTAATTTCAGTTTAATTATTAATTAACAATAATAACAATAAATTTAGTATAATTTGTAAAAATACAAATTCAAATGAATATAAATATATTTTTCGAGATGTGAAGTAAAATAACCGACATCGCAAGTAGTATTCCTAATTTACAAGTTTAATTACAATTTACGCATTGGCACTGAGATACATACATGTAAGAAAGTTATCACGCAAACATTTAAGTGGTGGGTAAACGTGAGCACAGTTTTAAGTAGAGGGGCTCTATAAATTGTAAATGTACACGTTTTTACTGATTAACTTATTACTTTCTATAATAGGCAGTGAGGTGTGAGATTCTAATGCGTTGTGTGGTGGCATTCCCGACATCAATTTTGAAACTCTATCCAGAACAAAATTGCCCATGGTCTTGGTATTTAAATGTTTCTGATATGGTATCGGGCTCAACGAGTTATTTTTCACTTTAAAATTATTGTTTATGGTAATCATATCGCTGCTAATTTTGTTATTCGAGGTCTTACTCTCGTATTCCTTCGACTTTTCTTTAACTTTTGTATTCATTTCGTGATGATTGCTTATATTATCTATGTTTTCATATGTACATTTATTTTTGGTATTTTCTTTTGATTTCAGTTCTGTTGCTTTTAATGTTAATTCCTAAAATAAAAAAAATTATGTCATTATTGTCCAGTATTTAAAATAAATAATAAATGCTACTTTTACTTTTCTATACATACTTACTTAACTTAAATCTTAATCATTTGAATACAAAAATATAAATATTTCTATGCTACGAAAATATATTTATCTTTTATTTTTATAAACTATGTATCGCGTTGTTTTTTTATGGGCTGTGATAGTTTTGTATACTCTAATTTCAGAAGAACAAGTATTTTTGGAAGTTTTCAAGACATTCAGTCGATTCACTTTTGTTAGTTCATTAAAGAATATTGATGTGTACTATGGAAGGATTGGAAAAGGTTAATTTAGTATTGATTCACATTTTAGTAAGTGTTATTTAAATATAAACAATTTTTTTAGTATGTTTACCTTTGTTGGACCAAAAGCTTTTTGAAATTTATTTATGGAATCGTGAAGGAGATCTGCTGTAGTTTTTCCACATTTTCCACAACCCTAAAATTTCAAGAAAGTATTTTAGATTATTAGGTCTAAATCAGACATAATTTTTAGATGTTCCCTATGTTGTTATTTTTTTATGAATAAAATGTTTCCATATTTTTTACTAACCATAATAATTTTTAAAGCGTTAACCATATTTATATTAATTAAACTAATATCTTCTAATGTAAGTGTGTTAGTCACCTGAAAATCGTTAAATTTTATGTTAGATAAAAAAACAAACACAATCATTAAATATGTCATGTAATTATTTACAAACTTTTTGTTTTAGAATGTTCAAGTGGAAAAATTTTAATTACTGATCATATGAGTAAATTTTAGTAAATCCGAATTTTTTTTAAACGTTTCTTATCACAGTTATTAAACTGTTTGTTAAAAAATTATTATTTTTTATGTGGCTGTTTATTTTGGTTAGTGAATTTTTTTTGTAGCCGCTACTTACTATGTAGGCAGATCAAAAGAGACCTGCTCGTGAGCTGCACTTAGCCCATGTGCCACAGACTCCCCACCCTTTTTTAACATTTTTTTGCTTTAAAAAAAATCAAATATTTACATATACAAATATATATTTTTTGAAAACGTATTAGTTATTTTTGCCAAAAAATATACAAGATAAAATTTCTATCAAATAATAAATTATTCATGCGGTTATTTTTCACACAAAAAAATAATTTCTACCATGCACAATTGACAAATAAAAAAACAAAGCTATTTACTACAAATTTACAGTTCAAAGCAAAATAATCATGTTTTAAAAATTTTGATTTGAAATTTTCAAGTAAAGTTTTGAGTTTTAGAATTGAAGATTTTGATAAAAATCAGCTAAAGTCTTTACAAGAACTGTTTTGCGTAGCATAATATAATTTAAGGGAAAAGTGAAAAATATCTTACCTCTTTGCAATGTTTTATGGCACATTCATTATGGATAGAAGCATTCGAGGGACTAACAGATTTATTAACATCACACGACTCATTCCGATTATTTTCAAAGCATTCACTCTTATTTAAAGCAGTTAATAGAGAGCAATTATTTTTGTCTTGCGAAACTTCATGCAACAATCCTGGAATGTTATTTTTACCAGAACGTTCTTCCGAAGATTTCGTTTTATGTTCGTCTTTTTTGACTTTCGAAATGTCTAAATTTAGTTTTGGTTTTCTTTTCGGGAGAGCTGGTTTTTCCTTACACAATTCAGGAACTGTCGCAGCTTTTTCAACTGGAGATTTCATAGAATTATTATCTTTTTTACAAGCGTCTAATTGAATTTGTGTAATGACTTGGTTGACTGTGTTTGAGATAATAGATTTGTCATCACACGGTGAAATTGCTGGTGAATTTGGTTCGCTCTTGGGTATATTTTTGTATAACTGTTCTAGTTCTTCAAGAGCTGATGGTAGTTTTTGACAACCAACTAGTTCATTTTGCAATGTTTCTGCTTCCTTTGATTTTGTTGATAGTTCATCAAGAAGCTGCTTAACATATTCTTCATTTTCATTTTGTCGTTTTATTAATTCATTGGAAAGTTTTTGTACTTCTTTTTCAAGTGTTTCAACCTGTTGAAAATTTTAAAGGACATGTAACAAATACTGTTAATAACGAATAATTAAGATTTCAAATTAATCAATTGAAAATACAGTTTGAATTTGAATATTTTATAAAATTCAAGCATGCATAAATTTGTGTAAGGAACATTTATATCCGTGATCACATAAAGCAAATAAAAATTAATTTAGAATAAAATGTTAGAAATAAAGTTATTTACAAGGAATACAAATACTTTTTCTCATACTGAAATAATTTACAGTTTTCAATCGATTTAGTAAGAAATTGAATTTTTCTAGACATAAAAATATAATAATCGCGATAATGAATAATATAATTTATACCTCTTCTTTGAGTTCTCCATTTGTGACCTCAAGTTCTTGTAATTCTTTTGCAGTTTTGGATAGTTGCTTCTTCATCGTTGATAGTTTTGAATTGTGAGCTTCATCACCATCTAATTGTTGTTTCTTCTGAACTTGTAATTCTTCTTGTACAACACCAACCTTTTTCTTCTGTGCTTGCAATTCATTTTTGTACTTGTTTTCTAAATTTTTCGTTTGATCTTTTGATTGACGTAATTCAATTTTCAGTGATGATATTTGATCTTCTAAAGATTCACATTTCGATAAGAGTTCTTTATTTTCAAGCAAAAGTTTTTTAAGATCGATTTCTAATTTTCCCTCAGATTCTTCAAGCTCGTTTACCTTCAATTAAATTAAAAAAATATTAAGAAAATTGTAAAAAGAGATTGCATCAAATAAAACAAAGTATAATGTAAAGTATTTACCTTTTGTTCTAATGGTTCGCATTTTCCTTTCCATTTATTTTTTTCTTTATCTACTTCACTGACTTGCTCTTTTAAAATAATTTCATTGTCTTCAAGTTGTTTGATTTGATACTTATATTTGTTTTCAACTCCAGCCCACATTTCGTCAGCTTGAGTTAAAGTCATAAGTAACATCATTTCTCTGTTTTCCAATGCCTTGATTCTTTCTTTATGTTCAGTTTCTTTGTCAACAAGAGCTTGTATTTTAGATTTACATTTTTCGTCACAACTTAGGCTCTAAACAAAAAAGAAAATTTATATTAAGGTAATTGATGATCATATAAATTATTATATATCTCAAGTAACAACAAATCTTACATTCTTTGTATTGTTCTGTAACAAAGTTGATGGGTTCTCTCTGATATGTTGTAATTCTTCTTCTAATGCTTTAATTTTCATTGAAGCAGCTTCTTCCTGTTTTTTGCAGAGAACGCTATTCTCTAAAACTATCTTTTCCATAGCAACCATTTTTGTACGCAATACATCTTCTTGTATTTTGCATTTTTCTCTAATATCATCTCTATCTCCAGTTGTTGTGCTAGAATAGTGATAAAATACAGTAATAAAAAAAAAAAATAAAACAGAATAAGAATGTTCGAAATTATTATAAAAGCACCTGTGTAGTTGATCTTCTAAATGGAAAAGCGGATTGGTTTCGTCACTCTGAGAGTCCAAATAATCAATCATTGCTAAAATTTCTGGTTGCAATACTTCACCGCAGTTTTCTCCAGATGTTAATGTATCAAATTTAGCTTTGCATGCAGCCTGTAATATTTATAATCTATTTAGTACGTTTATCTAACGTAAATTGATCAATCAAATATCTTTATATTAACCTTAAAGTCAAAATCAGGATATTTATCCACAATCTTCCAGATATTCCAAAAGACAAGAGCAGGAACTGCACTTTCCATCACTTTTATTTTCTCCTTTAATTCCCTCTCTTGTTCTTGAAGATATGTGGATTTATTTTCATATTCTTCTACAAGTGCTCTGTAACAATCAGCTTCATTTCTGGCACAACTTCTTTCTTCATCAATATCTCTTAATTTTGCTGATAGAATATCAAATTCTGTTTGTAGCCTGTATTTGAAGGAAGAAAATTTTGATTAAATAATCGATTGAATTCTAACACTTTCAAGTCAAATTTTATAACAACTTACACTTGACAATGAAGTCTAGTATCATTTTCTGCCTCTTCAAATTCACAACGCTCCTCTTCTAATATAGTATATTTGTCACGTAAACAATTTAAGTCGCTTTCCAATATCTTGATTTTAGCTTGCAGATTTATTTCTCTCTGCAACCTTTGAACCAATTTCTTTTCTCTGATGTCATCAGTGCTTTCATAAATTGAAATCTTATTTTCTAACAATGCGATTCGGTTTTCGTAATATTCTAAATGTCTTACGTTAATATTACGAGCTTTTTCAGGTTGTAAATATTCAAAAAATTGTTCATTACTTTTTGACCGAGTGATTCCGAAATTTTTATTTCTAACAGCTCCAGACTTTTCAAGTTCTTCTCTTATTTGATTTAATCGTTGAACTTCAGTAGTCAATTCTCCTTCAGGTTCCGTGTTCATAAATTCGCACCAATCAGTTTGGGTTTCTTTATTATCTAGATCTGTATCTTCAAATATTCCACTTTCTTGAAGTCCAAGAAAAGGTTTCTTTGATTCTAGTTTTTCACCATATTGATTAGAATCACTGAGAGACATAGACTTAGACAAAAGAGTATTTTCTTGTATTGATTTTTGCGAGTATGGAGATATTGTTGCTATTACTTTACTTACTTTATTTTGTTCAAAATCGTTTTTCGTATAATCAATATCATATGGTTTCCTATTTTTCATCTGAAATATGTATACAAATTTAGTGTAAATTTATGTAAAAAGATAATAATTATATACATCAATGAGCTAACCGTTGAAAAGTCTTCTTCGGCGAAACTACTACTCAATGTTTGCAAATTCCAAAGTAAATGCAGTACTTGTTCTAAACAGTTTCTATCATCATCTGAGTTAGTGTTTATCATGATTCGTTCCAGTCTATCTCTTATATCACTACTTTGTTCACGTTTATCCATATCAGAACGGTCAAGTTGGAAAATTTCTTGATCATTTGGATTGTTGATATTATCAACTTGCGAAGTGTAACTGTCAGATAATGAAAGAGTTGGTGTTCTCAATATTCTGTGATTTTTCAATTTAGGTGATGGTGGACGATGAGTCGGAGATTTGTAACCAGAATCAGATCTTCGTAGATGTGGAGAAACTGGATTTTTCATGCAAACTTCTGGTGAGGTACATCCAGAATCACAATCGGTCATTTCCCCAAGCGAATTTCGCTGTAATAAAAATTGCTCATGAAATGTAAAAAAGAGAATTTCTGAATCTTTATGCATAATAGAAAGTGCAACTATAATATATTTTGAATAGAAATTGACAAATCTGATAGTTTGCATGCAATATTTATGTAACATCATCATAAACAAAAACTAACTCAAATATTATATATCAGGAAGAGGGAATATTGATTTAATCATACTTAATAATTATTCGTTTCATTGCCGCATTACGGCCTTTATTATGTAATTATTTAGTACAACTTTCCCACAAAACAAATCAAAGCTTAATTTTCATACATAAAGTTGTAAGTAATCAAAACAAGCATTAAATTCAACTCAAAAAATTACAAAAAAGGTTAGTCAAACAAACAATTTAATTTTATGATTAACGATTTTTTTTTCATTACTTATTATTTTTATCAATTTCATCAAATTGGATAATAACCATAAAAGTATTTATTAAAAATTGGCTATTCATAAAAAAATGGTTAGTTATAAAAACATTTCAATTTTGAATTAAATAATATTCCCAAATCTAGATTTTACTATTTTTTATTTATTTACTTGAATAAACATCTATCAAATCACCAAAATGATATCTCGTTACTTGAAAACCATAACAGAAAAGATATCACTATTTGACACTCATGCTCATAAATTATATCAAAATAATAAAAGCAATTCGTGCAAATATTTTATGGACCACATTTCACCCTTGTTTCATACTGACAAGGTGCGAGTGCGTTTGATTCAATTATCATGCAATAATATTGTAACTCAGGACTTCAAAGATCCGTCACTAGCATGCGTTTTATTGAAAATGTTACCTTTTCGCTAGTGTCTTCGAGTTCTAAACAACGGAATTCAAGTAGATCAGCATGTTCGCGTAGATCTTGGAGTTGTTCTTCGAGTTGTGTTGCTCGGAGTTGGGCATTTTGATGTCCAGCTTTTGACTATAATAAAAAAATCAATATTAAAAATGAATCCAAAATGGTTAGATATTAAAAAATTAACCATAATGTGACTTACGATACTCAATGCCATTTCAAGTTCTTGAATTTGCCTTTTGGCAATATCTAATAGATTTTCCTCCACATTTCCCAAGGAAGTCTCTTGAGATTGATACTAAACATACAAAATTTTACATAAATACAATATACCTAGGAATTATTTAATTTGAATATGAAATCAGAAAACATGATTAAAATTATAAAGTAGCTTGGGAAAAAAGCTCAAAAAGCATTAAAATGGAGAATTTATGAATTAAATTTATAGTTAGGAATATTCTTAAGATGAATAGAAACAATTAAAATATATGATTACCCATAAATCAGGTGAAGGTTGTGGAGATAAAGAATTGGGACCTGATGATACTGCAGAGTCAACATCAGATATTGTATCCTAAAAATGATGAATCGAATCAGTGAATGCGGAAAACGGGTTAAATGCGATGAGTTTTTCAGCAATGATTATTGAGGACATTTAATGAAAAATAAGTTGATTTAAGTGATAATAAAGTGATATTAGAAACTTACTTTTAAGATACAATCCTTGCTGAGGTGCCGTGAGATGAGCTGCTTATCTTTCTTTGACTGAAAATGCATACAATCGATATTAATATAAATGAAAATAAGTTATTAAATTGATAAAATAAAAAAATATAAATTGAATGACGAATATAACATTTATTAAAAATTGTATCGAAATTAAAAATTTGTAATACATTTGTAATTTTAGTTTTGAACATAGATGGCACTCAAATAAGCGAATTCAAATTATATCTGTATTTCAAGTCAGATGACTAAAAACATTATTGATTGAAAAATAACGATTCATTCTTCGATATTTCAATAGCGTAAAAGATAAATGATCTAGAAACGATTCAGAAAAAACAAACAAATTCAAAGACCGAAATTTGTATTCAATTCATAATACAATGCGATGCAAATGCAACACGAGATCATTTCACGGACGCCTGAACAACGTCAATACGAGCAAAATCAAAGACTACATACAAAATCACAATCGAAATGGACCTACACGTTCTCCGAACATTAGAAAGCACTCATTGTCGCAATTCGGGCTTCATATCATTTTCTTCAGGTGCCATTGAACTAGCGATCGAATAAATGAACGGATATCGCATTACGAGATCCGAGCTGGTGTAATATGGAGGAAGACTCATGTCCAGCAGGAAGTCGGTGTGGAAGTCTTAATCTGCGTATTGAATTACGTTGCAGACGACTTTTACTGTATTATGGTGTCGGAGGAAACCCATAATGGCTGATGGTTATTTTGTTTATGTTGAAACTCGTTAGGTTTTTTGCGCTTTTGATTTTGAAATTTCATCAATGAAATAATGAGGTTTGGTTTTTTGAGGAAAATTTTCATAGGGAAAATCTCGATGAATAATCATCGAACGCTGTTATTAAAGTAGCAAAGTATCACATGTACGTATATATTATTATGTAGTATGAATCTTGTTTAATTTTATTTATATCAATATACTTATCACATGCAGCTTATATGCAGAACAATAATCGGAAATTCTGGGTTTTTTCCTTATTTACGAGATAAGGAGAAGGTAACTCAATTTTTTTTTTAATTAAAACCCATTTGATTAATCTCAAGGTAACAATATTTAATTGTCCCAAATACCGACCGTACCATTTATTGTTTAATTTCAAAAAAAAATCATTTAGTTAACGTCTAAATTTATACATAATATTAATCTTAATATTGATATAAAAATTTTATCAAAAATATAATTTGGGCTAATTACACGAAAAAAAAAATAATTTTTTTTTTGAAAAAAATTTTCATCCAACCTTCCTGATTAAATCAAACACACAAATAACATTCTTACCTTCGTATTTCTCAAGGATTGTATGATGTCGTCGCGCCTCTGCAGCTCGCTCTCCAAACGGGAAATCTGGCCCTCCATCACGTGGAGCTGCTCGGCCACCCCCATCTACAACAACAACAACAAAACAAACGATCAACAAACAAATCCACACATCGAACGGCTCCGGAACGGGCGTGTCGGTGAAAGTTTTTTTTGTCCGTTTCCGAAATTCGTTTTCGGCGCGCCTTACGGACGCGCACATGGCGAAAACTGGTCTTGGCGACAATCATGAGGTTCCTCGATTCGGAGACGGGTCGCAGATGATGATTATTGCGATTTCTCTTCGTGCTCGGCCGAGAATTATCGTATCGTAGAGGTGTGCGATGGGCAGGGTATGATGATGCATCGGTGCATGTCTGATTATGATGGAGAGTGCTTTTGGGGATCGGAAATGATGGTTTGTGTGATTTATGGGTTGTAAAATTATATAATTCAAACATCATCTTATGCAGTTTGTATTATGATCAGATTTAAAGAAATTTTGATGTTTTTTTTAAGGAAGTGTCTAATTTTTGAAGATTTTGAATGATGCATTTTTATATGATAAGCGGAAGATTATTTTCATTGATTGTGAGAAAATTATTATTTTTTTTATTAATAATATATATTTGTATTGATTACGAAAGTTATCGCTTAACTTTGATGAAAACGGTATATTCGAAAAATCCAAGTCAGTGATGAAACATTATATTATATTTATAAAACTAAAAAATTCTATAAACACGGTTTTAATTTATTGTAAGCAGTAAGTCGGATCTGTACAGGATACACACATACAAAATGCCGGTGTTTTGCAAAACAAAAACGTGATAATCTGAAGATTTACACATCGCAAATGTTAATGGTGGTTTTAGTACTAAATGCTCACCTAAACAATCGTAAGGTCATAACGTGCATAAAAGAAGGGAAAGGTGAGTTCCTGTTCTTGACCTAGAAGAACTCGTTTCGAATTCCAGTCGTCTGATTTCACTGATATGACAGCTCTTCGAATATGCATAATAATCAGAAAACGCACGATTCAATTATCAACTCGCATAAATATCGAACGACATTTTATTTTAATGATTCATATTGTAGATTTGACGCTTTCAATCATCATCGTATATTGTTATTCGAGACAAGACCTTTCCGGTAACAATGAAAATTCGAGACGTTTTCCTCATAAAGAAGGGAAGCTTTTAAAAAATAAAATATTGAAAACCGTCCAAACGATACATTCATTTATGAAGTATTCCACTTTTTATTTGATTTAAGTGAATCAAGGAAATCAATATTTTTTATTATTAAAAAAATATTAATCGAAATTTGATTTATATAAAATTTACCTGGTGAACAATTAATGGACGTCGAAGACTAGACATTTAAATAAAAAATCTATTTTATTTTGAATGAAATACAACAAAGAGCCACACTAAAAGCGCAACCAGCTATGATAAAGTAACAAAGAACACTGCGGCTAAATTTTAAACTGTAAAAAAGGAACAAACACTCCACAAAGTACGAACCCTTGAAATATTCA
Organism: Hydropsyche betteni; assembly: GCA_028571205.2. Taxonomy (NCBI): domain Eukaryota; kingdom Metazoa; phylum Arthropoda; class Insecta; order Trichoptera; family Hydropsychidae; genus Hydropsyche; species Hydropsyche betteni. The sequence continues at coordinate 2,328,357 of JAOXNN020000052.1, read as the reverse complement.
TAAGGCCCTCGTTGTGGACTCGCGTGAAAATTTCACGTTCGCGTGCTCAAAAAGCGACGGCAATAAAAAGTATTAAGAAAAGCTGGTATTAGTTAGTGTGTGACACACTTCAAGGGTCACTTTCTATGTCGCGCGTATTGCGCAAGCGTTCGCAAGGGAAAATGCTTTCGCCGAACCTGTTGCCTTTCGTGCCTCCGAAACGAGGATTTTTCCATGTGAAAGTGCGCCCATGGTGGACACGTGGGTGTGCAATTTGTTTATGGGCAGCTCGCGAAGTGTGCTGGTTGAAAAATTCGAAAACACCCGAGCCATGTGCTGGACGAGAAGAAAATAGCCGCTTTTCGTTTCGTAAAAATGGACGTATAATCGAAATCGTTAACTTTCGTTTAATTAGAGGCGAGCGGTAGCGCTTAAACAGCGATTGACAATTATTTTTCAATTACGCGCGTAAAACGATCCGAAAAGTGAAAAATCATTATGGCCAATTAGCGATATCGGTTCGCGTATGAATCCGACGCCGGTAAAAACGAAAGCGCTGGGAAGCTTAAGCTGTTTTTTTTTCGGATTCAATCTGTGGATCGCTTTGAATAAATTTGTTTCGACTCGAGCATGACGTTGCCCTTTTATGATCTTCTACAACGATCGAGATGTAAATCATCGATTTTATGTCGGCAATTTCGCCGGAGCCGAACGAGGTTTTTCACCGGATAAAAATATTAGTTGTACACAAGTGAGAAATTTATTGCACGGCACATAGCGGTACAATTATTGCTTGTAAAATAATGCGTGCGGTCGTTATTTTCAGACTTTCAAAGTAATCATAAAATTGAGCTGAATTTCACAACAAATAATCAATTGTTAAATTATGGACGAAACACGTGCATCAGAAATTAAACAGAATTGCACAATGCAAACGGCTTCGTGAAATTCGAACGACGCAGGTGTTTCTCCTCAAAACATTCAACGCAAGGGTGAAACGAAACGTTATGGCCGCACGCAAACGAGTTACGACCGGATGACAGATGAAAATCGACGCAATGTCGGACATGTACTTTCGATGGCCACAATATAGCGACGAGGAAATGCGGATAAGCGAACACGTGAAAAGTGCACCGATACGACATGTTCTGAAAGAGTGGTGAAAGGGGAGTCGCCACAAAACAGGTGGTGTACTTTCGATTTTGTTTACGGCCGAAAGTCAACAACCTCCGGACCGGCCGCATTTATAAATCATTCGAATGATACACGAGTGTGTCGATTTTTTCGTTTCCGCCATTAAATCGATCGGGAATATGAGGAATCGTTTTCGCGTATCGGTGTAAATATTGTAGGTTGGCAGCGCGTGCGCGATTCGGTTTCAGACGGAAGCGGATGGCAGCAATGCTGTACGAATCTGTCAAAGCGTTACCGTTAAATTAGTTTTCATTAAATTTGAATATTTAATTAGTTTTTTTTTAGTATTTAATTAAAAATATTATGCTGATTCAAAAACGAATAAAATGATTTATGTACAAATATGCTTAGTAATCACATCAGATGTTTTCTCAGAAAATGAGCTTTCGTAATGGCGTCGAATATAATAACAGTACGCCTACGAAAACGCATTGAGATGTTTTATGCGACTTTCGACGACAATTAAACCATACATTCAATCAACGATAATTTGTTACAATCGACCTTTCACAGCGGACACCCGACGAATTATCTTTCTCTTTCTCCTGCCTATTCATTAAATCGAACGCCTCACAATTCACGACGTCTATCAATCACAATTTGGGTATTTTCAAAACAAAAAAAAGGCTCATCGCGCGTACTATTTATTAGTGAGAATACGTTCGGGATAAAGAAATGGCCGTAGACGTGGAAAATCGTTTATTAGAACTAACGACATAACTGTTAAGCCTGCGAAAACTAGATCTGTTAAAAATCATAAGTATACGTTACATTAAAATATATGAACTAGTTTTTTTTGGTACACCGTTGTTTTTCTGCAATCATTATTATAGTACGTACATACGACACAGCGGGATTCTAAACAATGAAGCGAATTCGTGAAAGCACATTTAATACGAAGCAACTTGATTATTTTGATAAATCACCATCGTTAATAAAAATCACCACAGACTAAAGTTTTCTTAATACCATAAAAAATCTAAAAAAAATCTTATATGATAACAGAAAGATCTTTGAATTTTCCATTATTTTTCAAATGATTTCAGCTAATTAAATTCATACTTTGACTCCACTATCTATCGTTCAACTTTAATGAGTAACAAAATCAGTAATTTTGTAATTAAAACATTGATCCCTCAATATATTTCAATTCGTAATATAATAATTTCTGTATAGGCCAAAGATAAATGATAACGTTTGTCGATCGATAAAAACCTATTGACGAAACCAAATAAATCCGAATACAAATGCATTCGATGATGTTTTGAACGTTTCAATAAATTAGCATCGAAAATACGATCGACCCAAAACGAACATGATGTAAGAATGTATTATTCATCGAATCGTCTCATTACTATGTATTTCACTTATGTATGTAAATTTGCAGAATATTAGAAGACGGCAATTTGAATCTTTAACGAAGCGATTTCTAAATGCAACGATAACAATTCACAACACAAAACAGTATCTCGAGCGCGATAATACATGAATGATTTATAAAGAAATTAATTATGGTTTGATGCATCGCCGAGGAACGTTTCGAAAACCATCGCCTCGGGTCACTCGGTACGATCTTCGAATGTAAAAATAACAATATGTAGAAAAAAAAAACACGGCCTTATCTCATCGAAGAGATCATCACGCCTCTATCGTTTGCGATACACGAATTCGAAGAAGTTGCGCAAAACGAGCGTAATTGTGATGGATGTTGAGAACATTTCTTCGAGTCAAGGCGGCAATGGAATTGAGAGGCGGTTCAAATGCGATCTTAGATCTTAATTTTCGAAATGTAAATAAACAAAACGGAATTTATTGGCGGTTGATGTATTTTAAGAAAATTTTTGTGTGCGAGAATTTTTTGATTTGTTGTTGTTCTTTGACAATATAAATGGTCGGATATAAATATTTTTTATCTAAAGATTATGTGTATTTAGGTCAAATTTATTGCAAAATCAAAAATTTATTCGTGTTGTGTATTTGAAAATTTTTCTTCGTAATATTATTCACAGTTTTTCTCAAATGCATCGATTTGTAAAAATCATTGAAATTAAATGATATATAGTTTGGGTTATACGAAATAATTTAGCAAAGGATTATCATCTATATATTTAACTATTTTAGTTATTACCTCAAAATTTTATTTAATATCTAAAAAGTCGTATCATACTATGGGCATCATAGACTTCACATTATAATTATGATAATAAGATTGAAAAATAAAACGATCAATGACTTATAGTGCTGACCACATTTTCCAGCTCATATTTTTTTCAATGTCACATATTTCTTAACAAATTTTTAATTCAAAATAATTTTTAAATAATGGATAATTTCATATGTTAAATATGATCAAAAGTGATTGAAAATATATTTTTTAATAAGAATAGAACTATGGAAAAAATCCATGTTTCGTTTTTTTGCAATATTTTCCGTTTCATTTAACAGAATTCTTTCATTCTTTTATTATTTTTTATTAATGCAATAATATTCAATTCAAAAATACATTAATTGTTAACTTTGTTTTTAATTTTGATAGGAAAACAGCACTTGAGTTTAACACAAAAAAAAACCAACATAATTTTCTTTAATCTCGAAACGTCAAACTTTTCACTTACCACTTGAACCGCCCACTCTAACATCCCATAAATCAAAAACGGCAAACTTCGCAGATCCCGAAATTAAATCCGATAACAATCTTCCAGGTCATCGAACTTCTTCGTACGAAACAACAATATCCAACAATGCCATTGTGGCCGAAGATTGCCGCCACGAAAATTTCCAATCAATGGCACAATGACAGACGCACACACACACACGACAAACCACCTGGGAAAGAGGAGTCGTCGAACCACCGCAGAAGTGTAAATGTGTATTATTTATATTATTATTGAGAATTATTATAACGTGACGCAAGAGACGAGTCGGACAAATGTCGAGTTGCGCAAGAAGCGAGATGAGCTTCGGTTATAAAAAAAATATTATTTATTTTATATTTTTTGTGCCGGAATGCATTTCTCTTTCTGTTATTGCGGTTATCAATCAATATTAATGCTCGGTATTATGTAAAAGTGATGTTTATAGCGGTCGCTAATGAGATTTTCGCCGTTGAACTTTTGATTTTTTTTTTCGGTTATGATGTATCACGATTCGGACGGATTTTTAAAATTTTGAAAGTCGAAGATGCGTTTATTGCGAAACGTATCAGATTAATGGTAATAGCCGGTTTTAATGTGCGATTTATTTTTATGGGATAATATGAGAAAATTCGACGATCTAGACCGGTAAATGTCAAAAATATAAAATACGTTTTACATATGAGCTTTTCGAAAGTAGATTTAGTCCATTCAACGCATCGAAATATTTTACGTTTTCGCTTAAATTTGAATATTTTATTAAATAATTCTTGAAATATTAAACTCACATGCTTAATAAAATAAAAATAAAAAATTATAAAAATCGAAAACCTGAATACGAACACCTTTTAAAATCCTCATAAAACATTTTACCAATATAACAGAACAGCCATACAGAAACCAAAAAAGTGAAATGCGACTTTTCCCATGACACCATCCCGTATAATACTACCAGCAACATTCGACGACACGATCAATCAAATCGCACATTGAGCGGTAAAAATTTGAACGGTAAAATTCGGATAAACGCCCACGCGAACCGCGAAAGCGGAGAAGATATAGATTATGGCCAAATATAGGTACGATGAAAAATAATAAAAGTTCATTCGGATTTCGCTCGAAACCGTTTTCTAAACTGATTCGGCCAAATCGCTTCGTAGATCGTGATCGGCGCACCCACAAAATTTTACAAAATCGAAAGTGAACTTAAATCGATTAGAAACGATTGCGATATCGATCTTCTGTGGGAGAAATTGTACGTTTCAGCTGAAAAACGAGGACTTTGATTCGTTTTGAAACGACGCTGTCGATATAATGAAAATTGTATATTAAGACAACTCGATCGTAATCTAAACATTTATCATTTCTAATAAAATGCTTTCGCTTTGAATTGTTAAATTTATGTTGCGAACAACAATTGCGGTAAATTTTTTATAGATCTATTATTAAATTAGTCTACAGTCCCTAAAATAGATTGTCGTAAATCGTTTCACTTTCATCGATAGGTGTCATTAAATTTCAATCAAATAATGTAATTGGAACGTAGTCGTTTTCCAAATGCGTCGGCTAAATAGTTATTATTTAATAAAAGAGAAATTGTTTTGTAAACGATCTGTACATAGAAACCTTTCAATACCGCCGTGCGTATATTTAACGACTTCGAGGCTTTTTCAATATCGCAATAATGGGTCATTGACTGAATGAATGTAACGATTTTTGAAAAAAAAAATAGATATTCGAACACTAACGATGAAAATTTTCGATGCGTGCTCATTACTGAAAATCGCATACATTAATGAAATAAAAACGTATGCTTTTATAAACGAACACCGTTAAAAATAAATATTTATAAAGGAAAACATTACAAAACTGCATTCACATGTAAAATTACGCATACATAATAAATTATTAAGTGTGCTTTTCTCGATACGAAATAAAATTTGATTCGCGAAGCGTGACGAATTTATTACTACCATAATAAACATTTTTTTCGAATATGAACATAACGATATACTTTACGAGCAGGCCCACCTACGAACAGACAATTTCCTCGAATCTACATATAAATAGAGAAAACTCGACGCACTCAAACATCTTCTTTTATTTGTAGGCAATTTGTGCGACGTCTCGGACAATTTGTTCGCAGCAGTATCACATCGTAATAAAATACGTCGGTCGTTGTTTTTTTCTAGTTTCGATCAATGTCGAGTGCGATAAAGCCTTTCACGTAAAAACTGTTATGATTGAGTGATATCATCGAATGACTTTCTCTCAGCAAAACTTCGGAAGGTGGCGGTCAATGGCGCCGAAGAAAACCGCAGTTTTTGATGGTTCCATTAAAAACACAATGATTTTATTGCGTTTCATAATCGACAATAAGAGTGTAAGTTTCGGCGATGTCTCTGGATGGTTTTGGAATTGAGTTTCAAAAGTTTGAGAGTTTTTATCGCGCGAAAAGTTTTCTTCGCGGTTACTTCGACGCGGTTCGCAGTTAAAATAAGATACCGATTGATGATAGTGTGTTTTGTGGATGAACCGTTTTTTAATAATATATTTACATAAAAAAATGACAGATGATGACATGATATGATATCAAGTTTAAATATTTATATGTACAAAATATATGAACGATTGAGTTTTCTTTTGGCATAAAAAAAAATTAATGACTACCAACATGTATAGACTTAAAAGTTCACATTCATTTTTTTCATATTATATTTTACATAACATTATTTATCACATGTGCGTAATAAGCGAGATTCGAACTCCGGCGGATATGTCTGTTATTTATTCACTACGGATAATTTTCTTTTCGGAATCTGAAATGATACACACGATACAATTTCTTTCCGTAATTTATGATTTCGTGTTGTACGTATTATATTACGATTTTTTTCTCTCATTTCCAGTATACGCCTATTAAACTAGATGGTAATAAAATAGTTCCATTATGATCGTAACGGATAGATACTAATGTCTTCGTGCTATCGGAACAACAATGGAAATTGAACCGAGACGTATTCGAAACGTTCACCTACGTTTGTAATCATCTTTTGACGAATTACTTATACGTGAGATAAAAATGTATCGCACTGAAACAGAAAAGGATCGATCGGTTTCAGTTTTGTTCGTTTCATATTACATTCTAAGAAACATGAACTTCGATATACACGTAAAGCCTCATAATGACCACTCAAAATATTTAAAAAAACTCTTTTTTATTAAAAAAAAAAAAACTATTCATTCAACATGGAAAAAGTTATCATTATTTCAGATACTAAAATATATAAAAAATATGTTATATTCAATCAAAGATTACGTAAAATTTTCAACAGTTCATCGTAACACCACACCTTCCATCGACGCCGAAAAAAAATTACAATGCACATTTCCCATTTGACAATGACGAATCGCAAAGTGCGAATTGAATAACGTCCACGTAACACACGAAAATATGCAAGTAACACCTGAAAGAAATTCTCAAACGGAAAAAAAACAATTTGCACGAATAGAAAGCGTTCCTAGGAGGATATGCGAGTGTCAGACCGAAAGTCGAAACGTTGATCATGTTATGACGGATGATGACCCGTGGCGGATCATATCTACACTTATGCAAAGCGAGGAGAAATTTCACTCGCGTCAATCCGGACGTCCATTGTGTTTATCCCTTCTTTTTAATTGCACAGAATTTCGCCTAACAATTTCGAATATCGATATGCAAATACGGCAGACAATACTTTCGCGTCCGTGACCAGTCTGATGGAAAAATGTGCGGAATCGTGCTTCATTATCGTATGTCCGATTGCGCAGTACCGCTCTTGACGTTCGGAACGGACTAATTGCTTTCGGATAGGAGCGGTGTGTGTCGATTGTTAATGAAACCAGTCTGAGGCCTTTTCGACATAATGAACTGTTAAGTCGAGAACCGGTGCTAGGAACCACCTATTTAATTACGGCTAACGAATCTGTCAAGCGTTCCCACGGGGGCTGGGAGCGACAATCAATTTTCCGGTCGAGACCTTCGCTCGACACGCGAATTAATTCGAAAATAACGGCCCCGTTGATGTGTCAATATGTTCTTTATTTATTTATGACTCTTAGATGTATTTAAAATCGTATTAAAGCGTATATTTTTACGGGGACTGTGTAAATGTGCGTTTAAAATGAATGAAACGAGCATTAGAATGAATATATTATAAATAAAAGACCAGGAATGTCGCAAATGCGAACAGGATAAAATACTAACCGCACGATCATTATTCACAACTTTTATAATAGAATCAAATTTTTAAAATGTGATTATAATTAAATTAAATTAAAATTTTAATAAAAGGAAACGTTGACAGTTGTGATGTATTGTCTATGGAGGAAGACTTTATTCTGACGACGTTGTCACCTTTCAATCATTTCGATGCTTAAACCTATTTTTTCTATTGTTCATTTCATATTTTTTAATGCTAACTTTATAATGCAAAATTTTGTTTTCATTGCACCCTTCAAATAAAATTCTAATGCGCAAGTAGTTCGTTGGCATAAACTATAATTTTTCAATACACAATTAAATCGCATCCTATTTTTATGTGTATTTTACATATAAATAGAATAGACTTACAAATAATTTCTTTGACTCACTTATAAATACATTGAAAATCAATACCAATCTACTCTATTATAAATCAGAAAGATTTTTTTTATTAACTCTTGTCGCATGATAACTAAAAAATAGGACCTCCACTCTAATATAAGACCAAACCTTACAACAACAAAAAATATAAACAATCTTCCAACACAACTTTCCATCGATCGACCCAATTCAAAACAAATCAATCAATCCTACAAAACTCAACGTTATACGAGAACCTTTCGACTTCCTGCCATCTTTGGCGATGTGGACCATCCAGCAAGCAGTCAAGAAGTCAAGAGGGACCGGAAGGGCCGGGCCCGGTCCGGTCCCCGTATACGGACACTGGGCCAGCGGGCCGCTAACGGGACCGTCTCCGCTTCTGGCCAGGCCTGGCCAACCTTTCGCTTCCACCGGCTCTTCGTCAGGTGGTTGACGACGATCAGGAGCCCCCTTGAGGAGGCCTGGCGTCTCGGGCAGACGTCTCGGCCCCCCGGGCTGTGGGTCGATCGGTTACACCTGTTTTTCTGCGCAAAGTTTTGCGGTCGTTTGAGTGTGTGTGTGTTTGGTCGTTGGTGTCCCTTCGGTCGGGATGTGGATGGAAATTTTCGTTTGGGTTGATTTTTTTTAAAAATCGAATCGATTTGTTATAATGAGTGAGTTTGTGATTGATGAGGAAAATTGTCGTAGTGATTTGAAATAGGTTTGATTGGGAAAACGTTGGAAAGGTGGTGTATCGATGATTCATCGGTGATGAGTATGAAATATTAGTCAATGGATCAAAATGTTGACAATTTCAAAATATTGAATATTGATGGTACGTTAACCACAACTTCAATTTGTGGTTGCTTTCATAATAAGGTGTGATTGAATAAAATGAATAAAAAAATATATTTTTATTTAAAAGAATTGATTGTAAATGGAATATAGGTTTTATCATTTTTTGTATGATCAAAGGTGCACTTGAAAAATAGATTTAAAAAAGATAATTTAACATGCATTATGTTCAAAAGGCGCCATGTTTATCTGCTGATAAAAATAATGATAAAACATTGACACATCGGCACTCAATCTAATAAACCAACCGAATCGATAAAATAATAAAAATAAATGACCATATCCATTTTGAACACAGTCATTATTTATTAATGCATCTCGTAATTTGTATTAATATACAAACGAACATCAATTCAGCAAATTACCTATTAAAAATTGCATAACGAACATCTTGCAAAAATCCGAACAACTTTCAAAACCCACTACACACCACAAACACGAAAAAAAATAGTCATCAATGATTCAAGTATTTATTTAAAGCGACAGGAAAAACGCATCTAAATTAATCTGTACACGCCGCCATGCAGCGAATACATAATTAGACTTACGGGCAATTCTGATGCATCACTCGCACCGCTCATCATTCATACGACCATAAGAACACTTGCACTTTCGAAAACGGCAATCGAACAATTCGACAGAACAAAAAAATGGCGGGAAAAATGCAACAGCCGTGCGAAAGAATCCGGCGCGTGTATTGGCGTGAGCCTCGTCTGGCATTTTGCGCCCAAATGCCGAATATGGAAACCCATTTGATGGACGATATCATGTAACCGGACGATTAAAAAATAGTCAAAAAGGTAACCTTGGCGTTTAAGGAGTTCGTGACTCAGCTGTGTTTGTGTCCACTCTCGGTATGGGCGGGTAAATATTTGGATTTTGTGAGTTGTGAATGTTTATTGAGCGGTGATTTGTTGAATGTTCGAATATGTATGTATGTTTATAAGTGTGATATATAATTGTATCTAAATTTATTTTTATTTTCGAAATCGGAATTATTTCTCATATAATTATCCAATTCCGTTTCGATGTACCTTTAATGCACATATGACGTGGTTTCTTCGAATTTTATCATTTTAACGAGCTTACAATTAAGTTTCCAATTTCCAATATTATATAAATTGAACAATTTCAGCCTAGAAATCAAAAGCAAATCGATTTATATTGACTTTATATAATTACAATACCGTTTATCTCAAGTAAACTCGTTCGCACTTAATGAAACGTCAATTTCGTTAACTATCAGTTAATTGATAAACACGCATATAAGGCATAATAAATAGCTCCAGATATAATCGGCTATGTTTAATTTTCACTTTCGAGTTCAGAAGGGTCAAACGAGTGAAACGAGAACCTCTAATCAACCAGTTGCGTATCGAAGACATTTTTTCGTATTGGTGTTGCATCGTGCACGCATGAATCGTCACATTATTTATTATGATTTCGTAATGTACAGGAAGCGCAATGGCACTTAATATTCATTGTATGGACGCGTCGTATTGCACAAAAGTGCATCCAGAGCTGTCAAACGGGATGTGAATCAATCGATTTCGTTACTCAAACGGTCGTGAGAAAGGCGGTAATAATTGAATGCGAAAATCTTATGTAAATGAATTGATTTATTGACGATTTCATGTTTTCTCAGAAGGAATTTGAGTGAAAAATAATTATTTTGCATCGATTTTTGAAATATTGATTCAATAATATAAAAGGAAAACTAGAGATACAACAAATAAAACCATTTTTCCTCAACGAGAAAAGAAAACCCATCAACGTGGGACCATCAATCCGTTTTCTACGCGCACTTCCTTCTACGGTCATCTTCATTGTGAAAACGCAATTTTTTTCACACCGACATCATAAAAGAAAACATCTCTCAGTTTTCCCTAGACGAAAGGTGTTCAGACGTGACTTACTCCACCAACGATCCAAACCGGTGCAAATTGCACATACACACACGCACACTTTTCACTCTTCGCACATGCGACACTCTCGATTTCGTAATAATGCGAGCTCACGCAAAGGAAAAACGCTCCGTGGGAAGTGGAACTCTCGGCGATAATGAAAAACCGTGCGAAACGCCGCGAAAAACGGTGAAAATCGCACGACGGCTCTTTCCACGTGCAGAAAATGGCCACTTTCTATCTGGTCGATTAGTCGGACGATTTGTGTTCGGATCGAGTTGATAGTGCATTGTTTTGTGATGCGAGGTCGATTTTATGCGCGTCGTAAAAAAGCGCAGCGGCCGTTAAAGTGCGTTTTGTGTTTGCGCAATGTGAGATTATGCGCGTTTATGCAATGCGTTTTTAGCATCGTGCGAGTGTGTTAAGTGCGAACGGTTTTTTTTTTGCGAAAAGATCGTTATCGTATGAGTAATGGTATGTAAATAAATCGTTCACGTTTGATGTAATATATTGTGGTTTAGTTATTAGGTCACAAATAATTTAGTATCCAATTTATGTAATATCCATTGAAAAATAAGAATTTTTTTAATATGATGGTAAACTTTAATTTATTTTTATATTACGTGATGATAAGGAGTAGTTACTAGTAAATGGAATAATAATAATAATGATAACGGTGGATAAATAATAATCATTGACAGTTATTTATTATCACCTACTGTTCTTGTTTTTTTTTTAAGTACATATTACGTATTTTAAGCCCTGCTTTATTCAGGGCCTATAGTTTTTGCCCGCAGCGACATTTACCCTAGCTCCAGGGCTACTGCTTATTACGCACAAGGCTCTAATCTTCTTCACTACTGATTAAAAACCTGTTCAAACTTCTTCTAAAAAAGTATCTCATTCAATTCTCACAACGAACTTTTTTGATTTCATCCACCAAACATCCACTCAAGTCAAGTTTTCTTTCAATCACTTATTAAATACCTAACACATCCAATTTCCATTAGTCTAAATATATAAAAATGAATATTTGTATATTATGTATATATATTTGAGATCGTTTCACTCCAACACCGTTCGACCAATCACTATGAAAATTGACATGTATATGTATTTTTTTATCGAGAAGGTTTTTATTAATATAAGAAGGATGGTTCTCAGACAAGCTCATTCCTGGAAATGTAGAAGTGAAGATGGATTCTAGAAATCCAGGAATGCCTGCACATTACGGACCACTTCAAATTTCAAAAATGATCCAGAATTTGCAGGCATTCCTCATCAGTACGATGATTCGAAGATCTTTCGTTAGTTGAATTTATTGCCTTGGTTACGCAATTCATCCCCTATATATAATCACGGATTTCTGTGTGTATGTCCGTTCGTTCGTTCGAATGACGCTCGAGACTTTTTATAGTAATATGGTCTTTATGCGAATACAGTTGAAGTCTATAATATGATGCTTATTACCTACTGACTAAGTAGGCTTTGCCTATATGACGTCTGCTGACAATAACAAATGAACTATTATATTTTGATTTTATTAATTAAATATTAAATATTCAAATCGGGCACGGGCATTGGGCAGCCGATGTTATTAACATCATACCTATTTACTAGTAGAATCATAGAATCATATCAAGCTGTTATAATACACACTGTCAGAACAACGTCTGCCGGGTTCAGCTATTGCAACATATTCAAACAAACTATTTATCAAACAATCTCAAAGCAACAACTACCTACGCCACTTAATTTCCAGAACGTACACAATTCACCAACACAAAATCCATCCCCACACCGAAACGAACCCACCCAACAAAACTAACCCGACCTACACCCATCACACCCCACCGCCGAAAAAAAAAAAACACCCAACTTGTCCACACATCACCGTCCACACCTTCGAAAAGAGCATCCACACGACGACCGGTATCTCGGACTCTCCGAGTCGTCGAGTTTGCGCCCGAAGCGGATCGATTTCCTTCGGCCGGTCGTCCGCGGCCATTGCGGGGTCAGCGCCACTAATTGACTCGCCTTTACCGTTTCCATCGCCGGGTTCGCACCGGAGACCAGGTGGTGGTCTTCCGAAGACGGCCAGGGGTGGCCAAGGCGCGGCCGACTTCTGTCGCCGGCGGAGATCTGGTTTGCGGGGACGTCCGATTAACGGTCGACGTGTTCCGGATCGATTGCGATGTTGGATTGATTCGATTTCTGTGTTTTTCAATGGTGTCGATTGGTTCGTGGTTTAGATTTGGAGTGCGGCTCGTTCGAGTTGGTGATGTCTGGATTTTGTCAGTGGCGGGTTTGTTTCGTTAGGAGGTCGAGGTGACAAATTTTTCGATGGATTCTTGCACGTGTAGTGTTATTTACAAAGTCTTAAAGAGGTAATGAGTGGAATATTTTAAATTAAATTTATATTGATCCAAAGCAGTGGTCGGCAAACCACTACCCGCGGGTAATTGTGTTACCCATTTCGACATTCAAATTACCCACCAAGAAAATATGAAAATATGAAAAAAAAAAAAACAATGCAGGAAAATTCAATCTCTACCCCCCTCCCCCCATGATTTTTTTCTGGGTATTTATGTTTTGCTTTGTTCTATATTATGTTCTATGTATTTGAAAAATGCTATATTTTGCTAAA
>JAOXNN020000052.1:2263788-2314442 GCA_028571205.2 Hydropsyche betteni | reverse complement strand
ATATAATTTAGCTTTTAGTGTGCCGTGAGTGAGAAAAGGTTGCGGAGCACTGAAATAGTAAATAAATAAGTTTTTTTTAAATGTTTACCCACTTGTAAAATAGAATTTTCAAAAATGAAATTTTTACCCAGTCCCCCAAAAGGTTGCCGACCACTGATCCAAAGTATTATAGTTTTTTTTAATTATTTTATTAGAAATCGAAAAAATAATAATAAATAGAAAATTATAATATTATATTTTTAATAAGGTTTAAAATACTCTAAATGACATGAACTTTCATCCCTTTAAGTCTTTGCATCAGTTTTCAGTACAGCTTGAATGTATATAAAGGATCAGGTTTCAAACTTACTTCCTTCCCTTCTTTATAAATTATTAAAATTGTATAAAAAATAGCGTCCCAAATAAATAAAAAATTCGTTTATTATTGAGATAAAAGTCAGTTTCGTGAAATAAAGAACAAGTGATTTTAAAAAATAAAATTTGCTTTTGAAATAATAAAATTTTATGATATCTATTAAATTGGTATAGAAACACTATAATAATTCATAAAAAAATCTGAAGCTCCAAAGGGGAATTTTCCAATCAAAGACTCTGAGACAAAAGCTTTTAACACCTATGGATAAATCCGCCACTGCATTTCGTGTATGCAAAAAGGATGAAGTCGACAACGGATGTCTCCGATTCGCGACGTTATTTGCGCATACATTTCGCACGCAAATAACATCGGAACGTGAACTTTTCGAAAAACCGCATTCGACGGCTAATGTCGGAATGACGATGATTGCGTTTTAATCGGATTCGATTCGTTTTGTTCGCTGAAAACGACTTCGTACAACTTTTGCTGGATAGTTTAAAAACGCTCGACCTTCTAATAACGATTAACGGGTGTTAACTCAAGATTATGAACGTTTTAGTTAAGTCATTCCGAAGTTGTTACACGTAATCGACGGATGTCGTTTCGAAAATAAACATTATAAAGAATAACGGTCAAGTGCTAAAATTGCTAAGGAAATGTTTCGTGATGTAGGAGTGCAATTGATGATTATCTGTATGCATCTCGCGAATGAGGAAAGCGCAAAAAGATGTTTTAGAAAACGTCGTCATTGCCGTTATTCTCCTTTTCGATTATGTGTTCTGTGTGTCTGTTCTGCTAAGTAGCTGTATCGTCTGCCATTTTAATACGGTACAGTATGTTAGTTGTCGATCAATCGACACGATAATTCACTTATGATCGCAATCAAAGTGTAGGTGAGTTTTGGGAATTAAATATTTGATTTATAATTAGAAAGTTCGGTTCGGGAATGTTGAGTGCATTGTGAGACTTTTCCGTATTCGTTTGTTTAATTGTATAAAAAATAAACGTGTTACCTAAAAAATGTTAGACGAGGGTCCGATTAATTGATTTTAATTCGTATTTCGGAAAAAAATGAAGGCTGTTTGTTTCAGAAGTGTGTTTTGCGATAAAATTTCTTCATTTTAGAACACCGTAACGCATTGGGGACAAGGTAATGTTTGATTTAGCGGAAACGAATCATCTCGGTATATTTTCTTTTCATAAAAAATAATGATCAAAAAAAATCTATTTAAACTAGGATGACATATTTCCAAAACAACTTAACAATTAACAATACAAAGAACAGAAAATTTTCAAAAGACATTAAAAAAAACCCATTCATATTAAAATTAAATATCCGCACATAAAATCCGAAAACACGAACCCATCAAAACGCCCATAAATGAATCTTCTCGACGCAGATTTGCATACAAAATTCATAAACCGACAACACACTACACATTTTTCAGCAACAACAACAACACACGACCGGCGAACACAAAAAGCCATCGAAGCCTCCCGATAAACGCGCATCGGGCACAAGTCACTTTCGCCATTGCACCGCGCAAAATAAATATGCGGGATGCGTCGCAGTATGGCGGCGTGTGCGCGAAAACGACAACGAAACCATTGTTTCTGCGAATGTCCGACATGGCCGAGTCATTGAATGCAAATGAACGGGAGACGATGACCGGCCATCATCGGCCATGGTGTCTGGGGGATGTTGCGGTTGTTTCGCGGTTTTGTCCTTTTTTGCGGTGTCGATGCATGGCTTGTCCATATATGGATGGTTTGTTGTTGTCGGCGGTTTTGTAACTGAATATTGGGATTTTTTAATCGAACATATTGATTTTTATCGATATATAAAGTGTTTGTACTTCAAGTTGGACATTCTGAACTTCAAACTCAACGTTTTTCACATCAAATTGACTATGGAAAAGTATAATATTATTAAGGCCATTGTCATAGTAATCAAAAAATTTATTGCTTTGAATTGATTTGTATTATTTGAAGGGTTAAGAATGTTGAATTTGAAGTTTAAAACGTTGAATTTGAAGTGTGAAAACTGAGCACTGAGTAGCTGAGTATTGAGTGTGTTTGAGTATTGAGTGTAAAAGTTAACTATTGTTTTATGATATAAAAAATGGTTCAACTTGAATGGATAAGAATGATCTTGTTTTCAAATTAATGATATCGTCTCTTAATAACCATCGGAACTTCAAATTCAACAAAAACATGAATTAAAATAATTAATTTCATTGATTACTGTGACGATACATTAACAATAATAGTACTTTTCTACAAACGAATTCGAAGTATAAAATAATTCAATTTGAAATGTAAAATCTGTACGAATATGACTGATTTGAGATTGTTTAAAAATGTATAAAATTCCAACATATTTTTTATTTATTTTTATGGCAAAGAAAAATTTTCAACATCATAAAAATGTTATTTTTTAATAAACACGATGTTGATGATACTATTTATATTCAAGATTAAAAAAATAATTTACAATCCCATTTATTCAAGTGATGAAATCAGTGAAAAACAAAACAATACATTTCGAAATAAAAAAAAAATGCATATCCTAGACCGAACATTGCGAAAATCAATCATTCAACAAAGTACACACCTACAATAAACTAATATTATTTTTTTGCAAAAAAACAAACGCGAAACCAACGCAATTTCCCCATATACGAAGACGGCAGATGAAAGTCACGGAAGACTATGTCCATCTTATAAATCACAAGAATAAAAATACGTTTGCGCCCAAGTACCACATACGAACAGTCGTTAAAATAGAAGGGAACGAAAAGGCGTTGAATTTATCGAACGAAATGTTTCACTTTCGCAGATCACGCACGCGAAAGGCTGTATGGGTGCATGAAGAGAAAAGGTGAGAAAGACGTTCTTAAAGGAAGAAAAAGTGGTTTTAACAAATGACGTATGTGTCGAGAGGAAGAGGTGTCGTAAATTAGAAATTTTCAAATTGCCTCGTATCAATGGCGGTATGAAAAACAAGGCCGCCACACGAAGGTGGTGCTTTATCGTTCGGGAGGTGTTGCAATTTAATGAATGTTGATTGATCGATTTTTTTGTTTGAAGATGGGAGTGTCGTTTTCGATCCGGATCGTGTTTGGCGAGGTGAAAACGTATAATCTTTTTATCTCGGATAGATTCAACTTTTACGACATTAATCATTTTATACTTGGGAAGCATAAATATCGTGAGGTGATTGAAAATCCTTGTAATAGATATAAATCAACAAAAAGACACTTTTAGGGGCCGAATATGGAAAATTTCGACCTCACGAGAATGCCATTTTGACGAGGCGTGAAAAAAGTAATTTACAAAAAATATATACGGATTTTAAAGGTTCTGAACGAGATAATACGATAAGATTATACAATGCGTCACATTACGTTTTATAAGGTTAAGTATATCACGTCAGCTTGAATAGTGAAGTTCGAATTTATCACCATCAAAGACGACTTTTATTGATGTAGCTACAACCGAGATATATTCACGTGGATTTTATTTCATATATAAATATAAATAAATAAAGGATTTTACACCGAAAGACAATTGTTTATGTATAGCATCTAAATTGCTTACATTCCTTTATTGTACAGCGTACAACCTTGTGCTGAATACTGCTGAAAAGAACTATGGAAATGGAAATGGCTTCATATTGAAACTTGATTGGCACATCCTCTCATATATTTTCCCAGATAAGACACAAAAAATAATTGTATATGTGAATGACAGAATCATTATATAATTGACAATGATATTTTTTTGAAAATTATACGATAAAAACCCTTATTTAATTTAAAGTTGAAGTAAATTCGAATCATAATTTATTCCGCAATTTCACTTTAAGGCAGTATTTAACTTGTACGAAGTTTCTAGTTTCGAGAATCGGGGTCGTCTTTGAAAGCTCGCGTTTGTACATTGTAAAATGTTTACATGTTTCGAATGTACATATTGCATGGTCGACGTACATACGAAAACAACGAAAGTTGATATTCGAAAAAAAAAATCACAGGTTGTTCGTTCGAAAGTCACCTGTTTGATATTTGAGAATCGTTCAAATCGGCTACTTAAAAGTCGTGCAAAAGATATAGAATGCCGATTATGCGGTTTTCATGTTTGTCTTAAATGTTGCGAAAATCTTTGCATACTCAATAAATAACTGAGCATTTCGCACGATTAGTCAAATAATAATTCATTGAAACGAACATATTCACACATTAATTAGAAAACGACCCACATTAGCACCGTTCAAAAATCGAATATCGTAAAAAAACTATATGTGAAAAAGTTAAAAATGAATCAACTTTATTTTTTTCATTATAAACAAATTCGAGATGTACAACAAAAACGAGCACACGTTAAGATGAGGTCAAACGTCAACTTGACGCGTCGAACACGTTTAAATTTCGCATTGTTGTACCTTGCGATAATACGAGAAAAATTTCCAAGCACAATCAAAAAAAATATTGAAAAAAAGCTTTTATAAGCTTCATCGATAAGCGAAAAGCGTAATCACGAACCGTCATTATGGCCAGTCATTAACGCGATACCCCACAATGGAGCAGGTCGCGACCCACAGTTTCGGAGCCGACAACCAGCCGTTTTGTTAGCTCTTTTTTGTTATGTCGATATTTTTTATATGAAAATCTAATAATGGGTTACTTTTACTTTTCGTTGCATCGTTTCGGCATTGAACCCGTTCGATAAAGCCTACAATAGGCACAATCGTCGATCAAAATCTTGCACAATTGCTATCGATTCGATACTTTGTTATTGGACGAAAATTATTGTTAGAGAAATTTTATGATTGTATAGGAATTTCGCTTGATTTATAACGTTGTTGATGCAATGCTTCAAATAATCTGATTTATGTAATCGAGATCCATTAACCATATTGTGCAGCAAAATTTGATCAATCTGATATAGATTTATGTATGTAACTTTCATATTTTCGTGATATATCAATTATATTATATTCACTTTGTAAAAAATCGATTGAATAATACTACTTCATCCAATTTTCTCATACAAACAATTTTTTTATTCAACAAAAAACATAAATCAACAACGCATCCTGAATATGCAAATTTTCATCTCTTCTCACACAATGATTACAAAAAATTCACCGTTAATTGAAATAAACGTTTGTCCACTTCCCGTGCATAAAGATTAATTAAATGGCTCGTTAAGAGTAGCTTCCTTCACCCGAATAATGTCTGAAGATAAAGATTCAAAAAGAGCATCGGACCGATAAAAAACCTATGGTGCGTGTTGCGAATTTATCAATTTGATTGTTGGAAATAATTAATTCGAACGGTTAACGTCAGAAATCTGTTTTTGAGATGTGAACTTGATGATTTTTTTGGAATTTACGATGATAGCGGTTATAAAAAGATTTTTGTACGCATCTTTCGTATAATTATTGTTGAAATTTTTCTTAGAAACAACTCACCGTGACAGTTCAGGTGAATGAGTAAAATGTTATGAAGATTGCTTACCTGAAAAAATAAAAGAAAATACATTAAAAACATTCATTCACAGCGAAATTACAGATGTAAGATATTGTTTTTGTAAAAAAAATGAGCTTAATTAGTAGAGAAATTAGCTATTCGCTAAAAATTTCATTTTGTTCATGTAAAATTGCATCTAAAAATTTTCGTTCAATTATATGAATAATTACAGTCATATGTCGCAATTATAATATGAATAATATAAATGGTCATAGTCCGTTAACTTTACATCGGAATTTATAGCACTTTCGGTTAAACAACTGAAATTTTTATAGGAATTCAACATACATGATTATAATTAAGGCGAAATTTAATTGAAAATGCCACCGTTTCGCTATAAAATGATATCTAGAAACTCAATCGTGATAATACGAATTTTAGCGAATGTAACATAATGATGATATACGTAAAATATAATTACATAAAGAAAACGAAATCCAAAAAAAATCCTGTATCATAATAATACTCGAAAAATAATCGAAATTTTTTGCACTATCATGATAATACAATATAAACACTTACGAAAGTATTACGAAATTAATCCAAAACAAATAAATCAAATAAAATAGAGGACAATGATTTTGATTGTTTCATAATTGCAACAGATCGTTCTCAAATTAAAAGATAAGATTTAATGTAATAATTACAACAATAAAAAAAAATCGATACAAATCCTCATCCGTATTTTTCCAACAAAAACCAAACAAAATCCGATTTACTCCCGGAAACCCAAAAGAACATTGCGCAACCATCAAAATCGAACCTCTCCGAATCGAAAAGTCGAACAATAAACGCGGAAACATAAACACGACAATCGTCCGACGAAAACCATTTGTCACATCAAAACGTTTCATATTCTATTACCCCATTATGAACAATATGAAGCAGGAGAGCTTCGCGTCGATTAAGCATTTCACAACACGGCTTACAGTTAACCATTGTTTTTCCGAACCATGGCAATTTCGACCGCGAAAAAAGGTTGTAGACCCCGTCGTATGGCTTTTCTCACCGTTTTAGAAATGGTGTTCTCACACGGTTGTTCGGCAATGAAAATCCGCCGTGGTTCGCGAATTACGTCAGTCCGTATTAACTATTATGCAGAAACCGTTAAAAAAACGATAAATCACACGGATTTTGCGCAACCGCTGTATTAATTTTCAGTTTTGAACCAGTGTCAAAACGGTATCGTATTGTTTTCATAATATTGTGTGTGTTTTTCAGAAGTAAAAGCAGGGGCATTAGACCGATTTAATGGTGTGTTGTGGTTGAAAGTTTTCATTTTTATAGATATGTATCGTGGTATTGTGGAAAATTTGAATTTATTTAATTCTATCAATTACATGAAAATCGTCTTGTCATTAATATGTGTCAATTATTTATTTGGTTTCTAAACATTCTAAATTTAGTATATAATATTTCAATGTAGAACAAACATTATTTTCTAACAAGATGAATGGTTTTGAATTTTCGTAACATTATATTTATAAATGCCACAAATACGAATTTACTAACGTTTCGTGCTGAACTTTGATATAATCTTAATTTATTTATTTATGTGAAATTAATAAAAAAAATTGACCTCTTGAACCTGACATTGAAACTAGTTGTTCTGAAAATCAATATTAGCCTTTGTCCGCCAAACTGCGTCAAGACCGAAACGATTTTCATTCGTAATTCTAATATTAGATCACGCAAGCTTACTACGGCACCGTATCAAAATTGGCGCCGTTCTAATCTCATTTGAAATTTAAATAAACCCCTTAAAAAATGTCGGTTTAGAAGAACAATAGGAGCATACAGAAGAATGTCGATCCTTAGATCCGGGTACAAAAGTACGAAATGTGATATTACACACGACACCGTGTGGGCGTTGAAAAAGCGTTCAAACGGTTTCTAAAAAAGAATTGCGAGATCGCTAAGACTTTCGGAAAGACAAAAAATTGGCATTTCAAAAACTAGATCCATGGCAATCCGTAAAACGTTTACTATTTCGGAGTCATTGTTTGCAAAATTGGAACGGTTAGACGTTGATTGAAGCACAATCGAGGGGTTGATTGGTTGTTTTTCGAAATTGATACTTCACAGTTTGGCCTTCGATTCGGCGCATTTTGCATTTCGTTACGGTATTTCGTATCCTTGGTGGACAATATTAATAAACAATATTGTATGTTCAACGAACCGCAGAACAATACGCAGACGGCCTCAAATTATGTCTCATTGTTTCGACTTCAATTAAGCTGATATACATATTGATTGTGTAACGCTTTTATTTGTGTAGGACGTTCAAATTGTAATAAAACTTATTTTTATAATTTGCTCATTATAACGAGCGGAAAATTGGTTTGAATTACGTGTTAATAGCTTCATAAAATTCGGTGAACATCGAATCGTTTACAACCTTGAATTGTATGAAATTTATCGGTGTCGTTGAAAGATTATTTAAGTGAATTATCGATGCATTTATTTTTTTTAATTAAAATTTATATCAATACAAAATATTTGAATCATCATATTCAACGTATTACATTTCCGATGTCATTGAAAAATCAAAAAAAATTCTGTGCACGTAATTTTCAAAGAATAGAAAATTGAAACTATTTTAAATGTGTCCATATATTGGCCGTACTGCATATTACTTAACTTCGCGAAACTGTCACATTCTACAAGGTTAAACCATTGAACATTTAGGTAATAAATTGAATGGTACAAAAATTATACGACCTATTTAATATATAAAAGGGCGGCAATTTTCTTCAGACATTCCTTATATGAAAATATTGAATAAACGCAATTAATCAGGAACACTTGTTAGTCACGAACGATTGTCCACTTATGTACATGTACATGGAAAATGCAGCGCAAAAAACTCACTAACAATGAATTTCATATAAAATAATTTGGCATAATGATACGAACGACCTTTTTAGATGCTAATCACTTCCTTTTAAGGATAGCGCTAAACAAACCAGCAGCGTTACAAAATCGATCAATCTTTCAGATAGGACAGCTCGTTTTTTCGACGATATATTAAATTCTAAAATTTCAACATGCGTAGTTTATTCATTATGTTTTGTACGTGCACGTTAACTTTCGCTACGTTTTCGTGTTAATTTTTCGGATTATTACCGGACGATCTGACGTGTGAATTTTACCGTTTCGTTAATTTTTTGACTGCGTCTAGTTGCACACGATCACAAAGACTGATAACCTCGTTAGTGGATCAATTTATCATGTTTGTATACGTATTTTTTTAATCAAATTATGATTTTTTTCTATTAGAACCATGCGAAAATTCGCGTGAAACAAAAGCAGTATTAGTAAGAAATTTCGGATGCTTTCGTTATTTTTTTTTCTGTTCGAAGCAATTTATCATTTTTTTATAAATATAAACAGGTTGTAATGTAATCTATTATGCATATTTTTTCTCATACCATATACATAATAGGGTAATTTTGTATAATCCGATAATATGAATACTTCCGTAATAGTTTGAATACATCTCATTTTAAAATTGATACTCATTCACATTTACATTTGTAAAACGTTTATTACGAAAATAACTGAATATCCTGAAGAATTCTAAAAATTTAGATTACACAACAGACTTTTTAATAAAAATGCATTACGTGTTACACAAGAGCACATACTCATATTAAAGCGTACTAACGAACGGAAAGGATGTTGAAAAATCGCGTTCTTTTTAATTGCGACACGAATTTGTAACGTGTCAGCTCGTTACTAACAGCACTTCCGGCGCTCGAAACTCGAATCTTCGACAATTTATATTTATACATACCGAAAAGGAAAAAAAAAACATAAATAAATAAACGAAATGTACTGAGCAAGACGCCCGTAGCGAATGTAATCGCAATCGTGCGAATCTCGTATATGGAAACTTGAACTTGCGAAAACGTGTAGTACGTGGCCTCGGATTAATACGAATTTTGTTAACCCTTTAAAAATATGTTTGTTGTGAATCCGATCGTAATAACCATTCTGAAATTATAATTGGAAGCTGGCCGTTAAAATCTTAACAAGTTTAACCTTTTAATTTGAAAATTCGTTTAGATATTTCTAATGTTATTACAATTCTCACGGAACACCCGAAGGACATATACTGAATTAATTAATTTATATGAATCATACCACTGTCGCAGAACTAAATTAATGCCGTTCCGAATTCGGACATCTAAAATCGTCGTATTGTTCGTATCGCAAATACGCCTTCGACGTTTATGAAATACAACCACTTTTTTTAAACAACAAAAATGGCACCCACTCGAAAAGTACATATCGGGCCGCGGCGATCACGTTTAAATTAAACGATATAGCGCCTCATACCTTGACATTAAAAATCAGCATAATCTCATGCAAATTGCGTTTGTAACGCATTTTTTCCGCTTGATTATCGCATTAATTTTATGCTTGTATAGTGTCATCGGCGACATGATTCGCGTTTTTAGAAGCGCACTTTCTCTCCGATGATGCTAAAGTGTACCAGAAGCGAAAATCTATTTGCATAATGAAGTTGGACGGGTTAAGATTGAACGTTTAACTCATTCGCCGTTTTGCGTAGGTGATATTTGCATATTTGCAATCGATGTTGCATTACGTGGATTGTCTTCTAATGTCTCGTTATGGGTATGTTGATATTGGATTATGTTTTTTGAGGACTGTATATGATTATACGGCTGACCGATTGTTGGATTTTGCATTATATTGTTGATTTTAGATTGATGATTTGAAAATGATATGTGTATTTGAGAAAAGACCTTGGAATAATCGTTTTGAGAATAAAAGAATGTTGGTTCCGGATTGTAATTCAGTCATGTGTGAAATGAATTTACACGTCTTTTAATTGTTTCGATGCTAGTTCAAATAATTGCATTTGTAAATAAAAAATAACCATAACCGATGTATGAACATAGTGTATTTTTTTTTTTTCAAAAACTCATTTCCTATATGAAAGCTGGAATACGTAGGCATTGTTTCCTACTTCAGATTATGATTCTGTTTTAAATATATCAATGTCCCAACATTTCAACAGACTACTCAATATATTTATAGCAATCCAAAAACACATCACCAAACACAATAAAGAAGCCAATGAAAATCATTGAGCCACTTTAAACGTCGACAAATCGTGTCGAGTACGCCCTTGTTGACCAAACTGGCGAACGTTACAAGATAATAGACCATCGACTTCCAAAAACGTACATCAGACAAAAACAAAAATCGGCACGTGTCTTCGCCTTTTGCATAACCCGAAACAATGGCCCTGCATTTTTCGGAATGCGAACTTTCGGACCGGTTAATAGTTGCGAATTCTCACACGCGATTTATAATAACGCGATTATGAAGTTCCGGAATTCGTTTATTATTATTTACGTGCCTATATATGTAACGAAAACGAATTTGAGAGTACAGTTACAACGATTGTCCTACTATTGAACAACGAAACCGATACATCCTTATGCAGAAAGGTTAACAATACGGTGGTTTAACTATTGGGTTAACTCGCACGTTTCGACGCCGCGAAATTGCAAATATTTTTTCAATAACGACCACGCGGTCGCATGAAAACATAATAATGGTTAAACAGTTAAATCGCAATGGTGTAATTGTTAACTGTACAGAGGCGTGATGATAATGACGGTGACCGAAAGCGATTGTTCGAAGCCGGCGGCAAAAGCGCACTTTTAAATCGACATTATTATTAGGGACGTTCGGTGGTCGTGTTTTCTATTGTTTCGTCTTGTTTTTTTTTTCATTCTTTTTTACTTTGCCGATCACCGTTACGCGCTTTTTTTTAAACACTTCGAAAATTGTTCGAACGATTTATCTGTTCGCGCGCTTCTGTGTCACACGGTATAAGGTAAGATGAACGTTTATAAATGTTTTGATTGTCGGCGTTTTTCACAGCTAATCATTTTTAGGTGTTTTTCGGATTGTTTTTCTGTATAAATTTTGATTGTTTCGTTTTTTTACATCCGATGTGAGAAAGTGTCAAGGAAATGGTCAAGTTTAATGCGAATTTACACGATCAAGTTTATTTACAACGAATGTGAGAGATTCAAAGATATTTTTTTATTATTTAGTTAATTTCACTTCTAAGCACATTCATTTATCATTAAAAAAATAGAAAAAAAAACACGTGCATCTAAATAATTAATGACTCAAAAGCTATCAGTCACAAAGCACATACGTTTCCACCGATATTCCCGACATTTGAGTGCGACGACTCCGCATAATCATCAACAATTTCTCTAATGAATGATTCATCTCATTAACGTAGCATAATATGATAAATTAATCTCGAATTAATTTTATTAGATGTGCAAACGAGCGTATCGCTCCGAATACCGCGATTCGACGCGATGCGAATTTTCGTCGCGGATTCACCGCAAAAGTGGACCGTCTCAGTTCTGAAAATTGCACTTTTTATTTTATCCAGTCCAGAGGCGATTTGTTCCGAATGTATCGGTGGTATTTTATGCGGATCGGATTGCGGAACGTCTCCATTATTATCCGTCATTCGAGAGCTGTTGCAATGGCGGATTCTTAACATTTCGAAACGACGACAATGGCTGGTGGTGCTCGCGAAAAATTGTTTGTTGTCGGAAAAAGTCAAGGTTTGCTGGTTGTTTCATTGATTTTTTTCTTCACATGCCTCGTACAGTACGTTTATTGATCATTTCTGACGTGTAAGACCCAACCCTAATGTTTTATTGATTTTGTTTCGTGTACAGTATAATATTAAGTGCACGGTAATAATCGTTATAAAAATTAATAAAAATAATAGTTCGTTTATATGCGTCCAATAAAACGGAAATCATGGTAATCTTATGGACGTTAAGTACCTGATTTTTCCAAATACTATTAGTGTTGTAATTTCACATGCTTATGCATATTCAATGCGTTATATGAATTGTGTACTTTGAATATTAGATGTGTGTATTTCACGTATCGGTGCCGCTTCATATTTGTTAATAAAATTTTATATGAATATTATATAACGAAATTTCACATCTTAACGCTCTAAATAATTCAATTTTCAATAATTATCTTAAAAATACAAAATTTTAAATTTTAATACAAATAATTTAAAAATTTCTTGCGCGATCAACTAAGCAACAACACCAGTGATAGATGCACCTGTAGTTATCCATCACACAAAAAAAGCATAATAATTAAGGTTTTTATAGACGATAATCTTTCGAAAAAATAAACTATAGATAAGTAATTATAATAAGCAACTTATTTAATGTACCCTTTCTGGAAGATTATCATCTTTAAAAACCTTCATATTCGCGTTATATCGATTGTGATATACATAATCCACCACTGCTGTCGTTACCCTATTTACTCATATTCTATGATCAACGACAATTTTTCACATCAGAATCCTTCTTCCTACATCCGCCAAATGCACAGGAAACCACTAACGATCCACATTTCAAAACTTAACAACACCAATGCACAAACGAACACCGAAAAATCGAAAACGGAAAAGCTGCACGTCACGCAAACGAACAATGGTAGAAACGTCGTGCGTGCTCGTCGGCCATATTACAGAAACGGTGCGTAGAAAGTCGAAGAAACGATATCACGAATTCATAACTCACCGCTTCCTAATGGCCATCGTCCTCATTCCGATACTCCAAACAATATATAAATCACGGTTCGGCGTGGAGACCGAATCTATAATAATTTGGGGCGATGCAACAAGGATGGCTTCGATCGATTCGGAATACCGTTCGAGTCTAGTTCCGTTTACTTTTTTTGTTCTGGAAAAAAAGGTCGGTTTTGTTCTCCGGACGTAATGTGGAGGATTTTTTCCTATGGGTAATTGGTTATGAGCGGTGCATAATCGTTACGTAATCGCGTGAGAATTAATTGGATAACGAATTAATTGTGGCGTAATAACGGTACGCCGAAAAAACCGCAGAATGCAAAAATGTTCGCGACAATTGCGCCGCTCTAATTCTTGCACAATATTATGACATGGATTGTTATCAAAACCGAAGTGTATCCATCAAATAAAATTGTTAAACAATTTATTGGAATAGGTTATATATTCAATAGGTCTTGTTCCATGTTTCCTCGCGTTGTCCATTAACCAGAACCTGAGAACTGTTTATTGCGATCGAGGACAACACTGTAACAAAAGCGAGTACAAAAAGCAAACTATAGTACATTTACTCGATCACGAAGGCGATGACGATGATTGAGAATGCCCTCCAATTGGAAGAACGACTTTTCATGCAAGTGGACCGGACGATCGCGAAATGTGGTCTATATTTTTTTTCATGTTTTTAGAACACTCTTCCGCTTCGGTTGACAAGTGGTCACTTCCTTTATCGTGTCACCGATACTTTAAAAAATAACTATGCTACTTAAAGATCATATCATCTGAAATTTTCAATTGTACTCAAAATTGAGTCGAATACGGATATAATAGATTTTCCAAGAAAATCTAGAAAAATATATTATTTAGGTTTGTGTTACTTAAATGAATATAGAAATTTCAATTGTTTACATTCCAATTTGTAGTGGAAAGGTAATAAATTTAAAGCGTAACGATTTTCTGTTCGAAGAGCCGTTTTTATTGGTCACTTATGCATTTTTCAAAAATTTCTTTCCGAAGGTACTTTGAACTTTACGCCACCGGCACTAAAGAGTAATAAATACAATCCATCTCCGCTTGAATAATTTTTATGCTACGTTAATATTTTCGTGGTACTTTGACTTCACATCGATTAAAGTTGCAAATCAAAATTCATAAATGTGCATTTAAATCCGTATAACGGCAAGTTTATTGTACTGTGTTGCTGTTGAAGTGTGAAATCCGTTATTCTGTAGCAATTGCATGAAATCCTTATTTTGTATAATGTCTTTATAGCTTGAATGTAATTTTCATAGTATTTTATTTATAACTATTAATATTAGATCATTAAAACATTAATTGATTAATTATTTTGAAACAAAGAAAAACGTTTTGTACAAGTTCTATAAAATAATTGAATAAACACAGGTAACTTTATAGAATATAATAAAATTTAAGTAATACTTTAACGCTCACGTATATTGTTTCATTACAATAATACCACTTACAATGTGAGACATTGCAACAACCACGACTCATACATTCAGTGTTTTTATTGTCCCTCAAAACAAGCAAGCAATACAAACGATAAAAATGCAACTCGACAATCAGTTTCACAATTGGGTCACAAAAATTTTCATGAAAAAATTAAAACCATGACGAAGACACGACCGACCGCTCGATTGCGCAACTACTGCATAGCAGAGCGTGCAATGGCAAGAACAAAGGTGGACAAAGGTGGACAAGAACCACGCAGATAACTCGGCTTGGACCATATCGATGGCCATCATCAGCCCAGGGGTACGAAGAAAGGCACCGCTGGTCAAACGGGTCATTGTGTGCATTCCTCGCGTGCCGCCAATTCGAAAACTACGAAGTAAACTCATACCCCGGATTTACATGTCCTCGACTCAAATAATTTTTGCATATGAATTTTATTGGTATATAAAAAGCAGTCCGTGTATATTTGACCCCATCCAATCCAACTCAAAACATCTAACGAAACAAATGAAATTGTCGAAAAAAAAAAACCTAAGTTTATCTAGCTCAATTCAACTCCCAATAGTGTGTATTTATTACCGATCCAAATATACACGGATTGCGACAAGAGATTGTGATTTGTCGACTTTTCAGAATTTCTCGAAATCGAAAAAAATGAAAAGTGAAATTTCTAGAATTTCTCGAGAATTCTCAAATCATAATCTCTAACTGTGACATATATAAGTAACCAATTCATTTAATTAGTCAGACAGTTAAATTATTTAGAAATTGATGATTTTTAGTATTTAAACTCATAAAAAGTTATTTTTTTTATTATAATTACAAAGTGAGCACATGTTTCAAGGAAAAAATTTCTAAGTTTTTGATTGATTTCTATGTTTAATATTATTATTATTATTCATCATTTTCGATCCGTTTTGTACCCACTGCAGGACAAGGTCTCCCCATCAAATATTGGGGGGTCTAGGCTATATACCTTATCCGAGAGCGTATTATTATTAATAGGATGATAATAAATGTATTAAGAATGTATAATAACTAATTATAAGAGATGATGCATTGCATGATTAGAAGTGGTACGTTATATCCTTGATAAAGTTATAATAAAAAGTTTCAATTATGATATTTATAAAGGCCAATTATCTCTATTGTATTCCAATGAAATTCAACTTGATTTCACATAATTAAATATTATATTAATTATTAAATAATTTCAATTTACAGATTCTGAACTCGATGCGATCTGGGACATGACTGTATCAACAACAGCAGCCGGCCTCTTAGTCATACCGAATTATCGTAATCGTGCATAATTCGTACCTTCCAAATCGGCCAGTTTGTACCTTGTGAATTGCTTTAACGCCCGCAGAAGCAAAAGTCGACGAAAAAAGGTTAAAAGGTGTTAAAAAAAGGTCTGTTTGCCCGTCGGTCCTGCTCGAGAAGCGTGGGATACATCAACAGTGACTTTCTGTGTATAAGGTGCGGTGTCAAATGCCATGGTATCCATAAACGACGTCTAAAATATTAAGCAGTTCTCACGGCTGTATTTGCAGAAGAGCCTTCGCAATGGTTCCCAAATGTGCGTGTAAACTTTTCTATGAGAGCATGATGCACGCGAATTGACTATTATTTATCGCTCGCGTATCGCGTAATTGGCGTTGAAATGTTAATTGTATAAATTTTGAATAATCATAGAAATATATGAAATCACATAAGATGTATGAAATTAAAAAATGCAGTGAATGAAAAAGGCATATTCACTAAAGTTCGAGTGTTTGAGGAATGAATTTTCATATTCGAATCGGTGAATATCTACATGAACATAATGATCATATATCAAAAATTATTGGAAATGTTGATTTATTTTTATAAGACGATTTTATGATCAGAATAACGATGCGTATTGATAGCTACTTTATGTATGATAATATTTGGAAAATAACTTAGTTTATATTGAATGTATTTTTAACGATGATGCGTCGAATATTCTCAAGAATTCTAAAAGATAGTGGGGTGATGAACTCAATACACTTAGTGAAATAAATCACGAGGGTTGAACGTGATTTATGAAGATCAATACGTCATGTTAATGGAAGCAGCATGAAATAATCAAGTAAAAGTGAAAATTCGATCAAAAGATCATACCGACACTTCACCATGATCACGTAGCACCGGAAAAAACAAGAAAACTCATAGAGAAAAAGCGAAAACATATAAAAAAAGCACCTGTTAATTTGGATGATTTGGAAAGCGTAGCTCTATAAATCGGCAGCACAAAACCGAGAGTACGTCCACTTTCGTCGAATTAATTCGCTTAAAAATTCAAACGAGCACTCCAACAACTGATTTCGCATACGAGAACAACGACCGATACATTTCGTCGGCGACGTGACTATCATCAGCTCGGAAAAGGACAACTCCTCGGGAGTAGTCCTCGAATACTAAGAGGACCCAAGAGCAAAGACCTCCGCATAAAACGAGCCTTAACCCCTTAACATACGAAGAGAGTTCAACTACAGGGTTTTAACGTGTTCAACGCACTTCAACTACATTATATTATATTACTGATTCTCAAATTCAGCAACAATTAGATCTTTCTACATTTTAACATTCAAACTCATTAAGAGCTTCCTTCATTTATTACATAATAAAAAATGTCTGAACTTTCGATGAATTCCAGAAAAATTTTGTTTGAAAAATTGAATGACTTGCTTATAATGATGTTATTTTTTATCATCAACAAGACCTTTCCGATACAATCCGATTCTGAATAGAAATTCCATCTGAGCAGTATCGACCACAACGAAGGGTTAACGTCCAAAGGTAAACGAAAAAGACGACAGCAAAGAGTCATTCATTCAAGAGGTGGTCGTTTCCCACGTTTAAGGCTCTGGATAAATTTGTCATTGGACAATAAATCACGATCGCTGTGCGTAGTTGGAAATGCGGTTTAGATCAGTGGCGATTGTCCAGATTGAACTATGATATCGCGGTCCAGTTTGAACGAGGTCGAATATTCGCATTGTGTGTCTTTTGTGCAATTGCGTGCGTTAATATTAGATCGTGTTGGACTGATAAGGATTCGAAAGGATCTATAGGTTGGATCTGTAATAAATTCAATTGATACGTTGTGAAATTTTTGAGAATGATTCAAGGTAAATATTAAAAAGAGGCGTGGAAATTGCACCATGAATGGTGTTGGATTGTGTAAGTGAAAATTAAATTAAAATCATTGAATTGTTATAATCCGTAATTGATGTGTTATGAAAATTCGTCTAAAATACAAAGTTCAACGACATAATAACGTCTAAAAGTCAAGACAATAATGTAGTTTTAAATTGTGCCAATCTCAATTTGGATTCTCCATTCCGCAAAAGTCAGATCAATTGAAGCAATATGAAAATGCGATGAAAATTAGACACGGTCATCGTTTCGGATCGATCGAAAAAATAATTATATTGCGAAATAGTGTGATTGGACTAAGCGTAAGATGCCCAGTAATGATTTTACGATTATCATCATTTTCGGCGGCATTTTTGAAGTGTATTTTACAAGAGGTTGTGTTGCGTTTTCTCGTTGTCCATAAATAATGATATTCTTTTTAGAAGCCGTGATTCGTGGTCATAAAACATAACCTGTAAGAGGGGAAAGCTGCGCGATGATTTATACAAACACATTTGTTTATTATTTATTTTTATGTTCACATATTTCGTTTAGTTTAATACATTTCGTATTTTATTGCTTATTTTCGTATGCGTTTTGTATGTGAACGACGCTGCGAATTGTTAAATCTGACAGTTAAGTCGTATTTTTTTTTAATATTTTAAAACTGGGAAAATACAGCAGAAACATGTTGCGAAATTTTTATGTTATAAATGACAACTTAATGTATTAAGATCGGCGATAAGGTGAATGTATTTAGTAGTAATATGTTCAGAAAATAAATATTATAATGCGTATTAATGATATTGTACTTGAATTAAACGCTCATGGACAGTGATTTTATCATTTAACATAAGCCGCTTTATATAATATTATATTTTAAGAATTTATTCTTACATATTATATAATATTAATTTTAATAAGTTATTAATATAAACGTATGCAATTTTTTTCAACGGCGCATAATTTTAATATTTGCTGATTGTGTAAGAATCCTTATAAGAGAGAGTCAACAACCTGCACAATTTCACTGCCTCTTTTTTTAAACGCACCGATAATAAATATGCTAATAGATGATTCAAAGTATAAAATCAATATTTGAACGCAGTTAAGTCACATTATCAATATATAAACAGCATAGGTTAAGCATTTTTAATGAGCACGTTACGAGCGATTAACTCAAGCTTTCCAAATTCAAATTTAATATTATTTTTTCAAATAACATAACTTATCATTGCATATATAATATGAAAATAATTTTTCAAGATCGAACCGATCTTTGAAAGATCGTGCACTTATTTCTACGCAAATATTTCATATCGACCCAACGATAAATAAAAAAAAACCACAAGAAAACGTGGCCCACATAAACGAAAACACACCCATAACCCGACACTGATCAAACCTATCAATTAAGTCCCAAACAATTAACACAACACACACGAGTTCGATTAGAGCAGAAAATTGCCACTCGCCATATTGCGCAACGCATTGCGTGATTTACCGTTCCCGCGGGCCGAATTGCACTCCTCTAGCATTTTTCATACTATTTTCATATCGGAGAACACTTTTTATTATTTATTCTCGACCTCTCAGGTGGTCGGCGATGGACCTCGTACGAGTATAATCAAATAAAAGCCATTCACCGGCTCGTGAGAATGGACCTGGCCCGAAATAACCAAACCCGTTTCGGCTGCATGTTACGTTTTAATATAATAGTAATAAAAAAATTTGGGCATTGTGATGTGTACTATATGAAAAAATATTGTTCGGTGTGAGTGCGACATGATAAATAAGAATGTTGAATGGTGGACGGATCGGTTCAGTAATCTCGTGATAAGGTGGGTGAAGTGGTTTTGTGAAAATTACAAGGTATATAAAATTATAGACTGCGTATGAGGAATATTGGGTATAAAAAGTTAGAATGTTATTGAGTTTAAGTTAAATGCATCAGAACCATTTTAGGTTGACATATGTTGTGCAATACGCATTAACATAATGCAAATTACCAAGAGTGACACACTTCTTCAAGTGCAAATGAATTTATTTCATCGTCTATTCATGAATAACAATACGTTTAAACCGTATAGGATTAATTAGATCTATTTAAACTCCTACAACTCAAATGAATCAATATTTAACTGAAAACATTACTATATAGTACGATTTAACATAATTTTATCTAAATATATGTAAAACAGCTTAAAAAATATTCTAAAAAAACTCGAATATAATCCTAAGCTAAAAATTATTAAAAACAATTATAAAATCAAGTTGAATTGAGTAAGTACAGAACGTTTTAGCAAATTGAGCAATGTCACACTAGTTTACGTGGGCAAACCTCCTTAGTCCGGTCTAGAGACATGGAATAACTTCAAAGTATGGCAGCCCATGTTGCGCAACATTGCCCGAGTTTCTATATTATAACACATTTACACACCCACCCACTTTCAGCTAAATTGACTCTTTACACACGCGAGTTACAGCTAAATACGCATATGTACGTGCACGTGAACGCGCAAAAGCCTTTACCTGCTCAACTTTGTATGAGAGTCGCGTGTGAGTACCGGACGGTCGTGATCAGAAAGACAGTAGTTTTTATTTTCTTTGAATTTGAATAATTGCATTGTTTCAAGTTCCAAGAAGTTTCTGGAGAATTTTCGCGCTTCCCGGTTCGGATTCTCACGCTTTTGAATCCTATACGTGTTGGAATATGGAAATTTTTCTCAAGAATGTTGAATTTTTTTTAGTTTATCGGACGAATTAGTTCTAATTAGTCATTGAAATGATGATTTTTTTTATCGATTTTCTTGATTTATTTATGACACAGTCCAAGTGTATTTCAATCGATGTATATTTGGATTGGTCATAAATACAAATTTTTGGGGGTTGAGATGAGTTAGATAAAGTTGAGTTGGATTGGGTTAGGTTTTTCCGGCAATTTCATTAGTTTTGATCGAAGTTTCAGGTTGGGTTAGATTAGGTTGGATCGGTTCAGATAAATATGGATTAATAATATACACAGTCTGCGACATTTACTATATAAATATTCACTGTTTTAGTTTTCAACAATTTGAAGTTGTCTTCTTTTGAAAAAAATCAAAATATTTGATGGTATCAAAAATTTATAAAGAATTAATTTACTATAATCATTAAAATATTAAAAAAAACCTA
Organism: Hydropsyche betteni; assembly: GCA_028571205.2. Classification (NCBI taxonomy): domain Eukaryota; kingdom Metazoa; phylum Arthropoda; class Insecta; order Trichoptera; family Hydropsychidae; genus Hydropsyche; species Hydropsyche betteni. The sequence goes on along the minus strand of JAOXNN020000052.1, from coordinate 2,293,114 downwards.
ATATTAGGCAAATTAAAGAAACACATTCTATAGCCTATATATTATGTTATATAACAATAATAATTTACAAATAAATATTCATATTTAGAACCAAAGTACTAACAGATTGCACGTTTATCCGAGTCACACGAAGTGCATGTAGAGGAACGGGTTGCAGATTCAACTATTTCCGAACAATGGAAGCTTCGGCAATAAATCGAGATAGGTTTAATAGTTTTCAAAACGTTTATCGTATGTCCGTTTTACTATCGGGAAAGGGATGATTGATGTTCATCGCAAATCGCCCCTAGATACGAATCGAAGCCGACGATATAAAACAACGCGGAAAGATGTATTAAAACGAATGGCCGGATCGATCGTGCTCGTCGAAAATTGATCGTGTGTACCGAAATGGTCAATTTAATTATTCGGTAAATGTACGTCGGCGAATATTCAAATCGATCGCGGAAATTTCTCTTTGTTTTCCATCGTAATTAGTAGAAAATACGAAACTTATCGAAAACGCCAGCACACTTTCGATGCATCTGGGTTATGCGTATATAGAACGCTTTTGAAATCTGAAATTTGATTGGCTATTTATTTGGATGTTCGCTACGAAATGATAAGAACACCTCCGTATTCTAATTAAAATTAAATTGAAATATTCAAATGAGTTTCGCATTTCATTTCAACACTTTCGACGTTAACTATTATACAACGAAAAAAGATTGAATTTCAATACATTAAAAAGAAACATCGATCGATTCGAACATCCATTTTTAGAAGACATGAAGGTGTGCGTACAATTTTCCTCAAAAGGCGTGACTCACAAGCAACACACGCATAAATAAATAATAGAAAGCCGTCAAAAAGGACCAAAACGAAATTTGCATTTGACGAAAAGAGGGTCAACGAACGGCCGAAAAAAAAAATCCGAAATCCAATATGAAAAATTCGAAAAAACGACGCCAAACGTGGACCCCAACGGCGTGGGCCTCGGACATACTGACACACTTTTTGATACAATAAACTGGCGTATCTTCTTCTATTTATTCCGCCATACGTGACAAATATGCGTGTCACACTTCCCCGATCGCGACCTTTTGACCCGAACGTCTTTGGGTTTGTGATTGATGATTTGGTCGAGTTCGATTTGTTGGGCACGATTGTTCTGTATATAAATGTTTATGTTCTATTGTTGCGTTTTGTATTGGATGATGGTATTTATGCAGATTTTGAATTGGTAATTGTAAGTGTATAAATATTACACATCGCACATGAAATTTTATAAATATTTTTAGATTTTTTATGAAATCATATAAATACGGAAAACCGATTCATTAAAATAAAACCACATCAAAGCGATATGTTATGAACAAAGCAAGTACGAACTAAATCAAAACAATCGCAACGACCACAAACGTCACATGTTACAATTATCTAACATGAAATCATCAACTGGCACATGATTCGTGGTTTGATGCATCCGTCAGCAAGTCGAAACACCAACACGGAACAAAACACGATTAACATTTTTCAACGATGGACTGGTCTTGTCAAAAACTAGACTGGTAGATCACCTAACGAACGGTAAGAAGAAGGCTCTGTCCAAGGAGGTTTTTTCTGGTTGTGGATGATGTCGGATGGTCGTAAATGTTGGATTTAAGTGTGGGTTTTTAGATTATATCGATTGACCCAATTGAGAGATCGGGCTTTCACTGAAGGTTTTTTGAATGATGGATGCTAGGTTAATATTTTTTCATATACAATGATTATATGTAGTTAATCGATTTCTATTTTGAGTAGATCCTTATATACGAAGATGACTCATATTTTCTCAAATTAAAAAAAACCATAATTCCTTATTAAAAAGTGACAAATTCCAATATATTAACACCCACTATGAAAACGTACGTATTAAGAAGATTTCGCAACTTAACACATTTTACAACGTTCGCGGTACGTTGGTCAGAAGGCATTTATTCCTAATGCAACGTACACACAAAACAAGAACAATATGGTCAATAATATAATATAATTATCGCGTGCTCGCCATTTTGCGACGACCCGATTGCCAATCGAAACGCACCAAAGCAGCAATCGTAACGAGATATTATTACAGTACGCATAATAAACATACGAAATTATTGCATTATTCAATTATGGGTGTGCGGGGACAATGGTCCGTTGACTCATCCATATGTGGATGATGTCACTATGACATCTTACCTGAGATGAAAATGTGATGGGAAGATGATCGTGGCGATTGTACGTGATTTTCGGGCGAGCGAGGTTGTTGTGGAAAATACCATATTTTGATTTTATCAGATGAAAATTGACAGACGGGAAACGTTTTATCGGAAAATCGATTATCATTGCAAAAATACGTGGATCGATTATATGAAAATTTTGCGATTCGATAGATAAATTTTGTCTGTGTAAATTTCATGATATTTTCATTTCAACGAACTTAGCATAACACTTTTAAAATACTGTATAATTAAAAAAATAGTATTTCTTTGAAACAACATACAAAAGATTCAAATTACCGAAATGTGGAACGGGTCCAATTAAACAGTAAATCAAAAAAAAATAATTGGCAACTTTGAAAACTTAAAGAAAACACATTACATAAACAATCCAGTAACATACGGTTACACACATCCAAAAACACGCTTCCGCCCGAGTTTATTATTCGAAAAATACGGAAAAGTATCGTTTACAACGACGTACACAAAAATCGTGTTTCACGGGTCGAACCCTTTTCTCGTACATGCCCAACCCTTAAAATGTGGGCGTTGTAATATCGTATTGTTTACTAATGATAATGTGACGTTAACGGAAAAAAATAAAATGGAACCAGTTCCTAGATTAAAACGGGCCCACCCATATTGAGGTTTTGTTCTGTGAATAAATAATTTTAATTACTCACCGTTGGTCCGGTCGTTCAAAGGATTGTTGTCTTCATGTCGATTCGTTTGAAAATTTCACGAAAGTCTTTTTGAGCGTTTGGAATGATTGTTTTTTTTTTTATATATAACTCTGTGCGGGTTTTCACTCCACTGCGATTCGAGGTTTACATTTGGACTGCGGTTGAAAAAATTGGGTTAATTTTGGGATATTGGATTTCTCGTAGGGCGAGTTTTTTGATTGAAAATAAAACGGAAAGGCGTCCTGTGCTATCCTGTTTCTCAACGGAAATTGGTCACGGTTTTGTGCTTTGAATCTGTCCTTGCACGCTGAGGAATTCGAAGATTGTTAATTAGTCGTTTCGAGCTGAATATAGTTTATTGTGGAGTAAATCGAACTAAACATTTATGTCGAAAAGTAAACAACTTTCAAATTAAATAGGATGCAAAATATGAAATATGATCCTTGAATATTTTAGACATGTACCACTTAGCACATCCACTTGAAAAACAAGTAAAACGTGAAGTGTTCGAAACATTTCAAATCGAAAACCAGAAAAAGAAAATATTTCATACAAAACTCCTTTCTCGAGAATTTTCATTCCAAATTTTATCGACAAACCAAATGAATCAATCACAAAATTTAAAAAAAAAATTTTCACGACAAATCCCATTCATTTCATCCTGAAGATAAATTACACCCAGCTGAGTCAATCGATAGATTTTTATATATGTTAAAAAGAATTCGTCGTTTCGTCACACGGGACGTTCAGCTCAGAAATACCACAGACCATTGTCATTCAAATGTCAATTTTATCTTTTTTTATACATTTAGTGGAACACACACCCGTGGCACGGGACACAAAAGGTACGCGTATACGTAACTCGGCTTTTGTGAGTGAAAAATGAGTGCACGAAGCTCATTTGCATCACAATAAAGACACCAACACGTCCTCAGACGTCTCCTAAACGTTGGGTTTCAGCTGAACAACCGAAAAATCGATTCTTAGGTTCGAATTTGCAGAGTTTCGCGCGCTTGAGTGTCGTCGGAGCGCGAAATCAAAATTTTCCGTTGCCGCCGAAGCGTTTCTGATTATTCGAAATATTCTGTATGCAAATAGACGGAATTGAAAATCTTGCGCAAAATCGTTTCGAAATGCGAGCGTAATTAGTTCATTTTTTATACACTGTTGATTCGTACAGTGCATGCAATTGTTAAATTATATTTTCAGTAATTGTTTCCTATAAAGAAAGCGCTTTGCATTAAACAAATAGGAAAATCATATCCAATTCATAAATAATGATACTTCACACGCGCCTAATAACATAATAACAGATTCGAATTCAAATCCGACGGTTACAAATAAAAAACACGACAAAAAACGACCAGCGCCAATTTCGCACTTGCAAATCCTCAACGGCCAAAAGAGAGCAACAGGCGAACAACACAGGAGCACCACAACAAACACAAAAACCACCGATTAAATTATCAAAAAAAAAAAAAATCAATCATAATATTAACCGGAACGTTTAGGCAGCGAAACGGTCCGTGTTTTGCGAATTTCGGAAAATTTCAAAAGCACGGGCGAAAAGCGCGCGAACCGTCCGCCGGCCGAACACTGTCTGACGAGCGGCGACTGTCGCAGGTGCCGTTACAACACATACACAAATTAACGTTTGCCCGCGTGCACACAGTGCTGCCAACGGTCGGCGTATGTGTGTGGCGATGGAGCGTGTTTTTTGTGGTGGTGTGCGTGCGCAACTGTCAGATGTGTGTTGATGTTATGGCCGTGTTTGTGCGCGTTCGCCGGCCGGAAGTCACCCTTAACGTTTTCGGTTTGAATTTTTTTGGGTTTAGTTGAAATGATATGAGGGCAGTAAATAGTGTTAAGCGCCAAAATTATAAAAATGAGTTTCTTTTATTTACTACAAAAATTAGTACTTTTACTACATAAATTAATAAATAATTCCATATTCTCTCAAAACTCTCGTGTCGGGTAACTCTTATTGTTAATTTTATTTGCATCTAAATGCATTTAAACTGTTTTTTCTTAACATCTCCAAAAGTGACAAATGTCGCTTAGTACTATTTGCTGTCAAGCCCCTCATATAATATTTTATTTTTTAGTATTGTAGAACTTTGATTAATCGAATTGAATGGGGATTGAGATGGTCCGGATAATTTTAAAAAAGAAAAAAGTGCGCCATATTTATTAGATAAAAATTTCATCTCTTTTCAGGATATTAATAATATCCAGCTTGTCTTTGAAATAATGATTTTTGGAAAAATATTTTGAATAAAAAGTAAAATCTACTATTTTCGGGAGCTATTTTTATTTTTTAATCAATTTGAACAATCGAGATTCTACTGTATTTCGTTTTGTTTCATGATTGGAAAATCAATATTTTTCTGAAAATAGTTTCCATCTAAAATTACATAATAATTACAATACGTTTTCATGGAAATAGAAATGTTGAACTTAATCGATTATTTACATGTTTTTTTTCGAATGACTAATCAAAAAACTTAATACAATTAAATCAAAAAAATAATGAATTTCAAACATTATACGAATTCATGTGAAATCGCAATTTTTCATTCTGATTACGAAATTTATACAAATTTTGCAACTCATGAAAACGTTCCACTTCAACGAAGCATTTAAGCATATAAATCAAAACACCATTCATTAACCACAAATTGAAATGTCCCTAATACAAAACCATATTTTCCAACTGAACACTAAAGCCCGACATATCTTGAACAAATCCAAACGAATAAATCATCCATCTCAGAGCTGTATCTTATCTAATAAAGCGTTCAAGTCCTCAGAAGTGAATACCTATTATGCATGCAGTTTTTGTAGATCGCCCATTTATCTACACTTACCTGTCCACGGACGAAAACAGGTAAAGCTAGTCGGCAAAGTAAACAGTCTAATTTTTACAAATGGGCCCCATATTTATGTTTCATGCTGCGATCATTTTCTACAGATCTTTCGCCATACGTTTTGTGCGATGGGTACAAAGAGGAGATTTCGCTAATTGCCGTAATTTATGCCCTCCTGAGTAATATTTTGAATTTTTTAGTTAAAAAATTAACGATCTCATGAGCCATGCGAATCGACTCGCGTCACGGATTTCGTGCATGCGAATCATAAAAAAGAAAATTAGGTTATTCGAACATTAGACGAATTAGTTTTGACGATGATCTTCATTATCTCCGATATGAGCAATTATGTTTTTTTTTCAGATGATAAATGCACCATTGTTTCGTTTTTGACTTTCGCTGCTTGATACAAAAATTAGTGTTTTGTTTAATGATAGCTTATCTAGTTAAAGATTATCTTCGACTTATCTGATATGTAATGTATCATCTTGAATTTGCCGGTGTTGCATTTTGAAATATGATATGTGTTTTTTTTTTTTTTGTATTTTGTTATAATGTAGACCTTCATCATGTTTTTGACACGACATTGGTTAGTTAGTCCTTGCGGGAGTGGTCATTGTTGAACAGCACGCAATTTTTTCATGACAATGTGAAATTTCTATTCGTGGAAAATGCGGTCGAATGTATTCGTATATTTTTTGATATATGTGTGTGCTGAATTTGCGTATCATAAAAATTAAAAATTCCGCTAATTTCGAGTCTTTTGTTCGAGGAAAACTCGCCTTGTTTTTGTTACGACGCACGAAGCCTAGAAAAGTAATCTCACACTAGAAAGGTTATATAATTGAAGCATTTTGAATTTGCATTTGAAGTTTTCAGAGTAATATGAATGATGCAAATCATCAATCGAAAATGAAATTATCTCAATATACTGATACGTTCTACAAACATAATAATATACGATAAGGGTTAATAAACTTTCCAACAGCGAGCAGTCAAATAGCAAATGAATAATACAAATTTCCCGGAACCGACTCACTACAAACAAGAAATACAACCGCACAATAGACAAACATCACAAATACGAAAAGCGAGAACAAAAACGTCGAACAAATTGAAATTCAACGTCGGCCATTCGCCGTCCATACAATATTTGAACGCGCGCCTTTTTGCATACGCGACTTTCTAGCCGTTTATGCAATCGGGTCATCGCTTTTTTGCATCGAAAAGCGCATTAACCCGGCAAGACGACGACCAGCAGCCATCATCATCGACAAGAACAAGAAGAAGACGACCAACAGCGGACAAGAACAAGAAGAAGACGACCAACAGCCGACAAGAGCAAGAGGACGGGTTCGCCCGACGGCCGTCGCCATAACGTCCGTTTTTTGCCGTTTTTTTTCGGCCAACGTTACGACGGAGGCCGTAACTCGGCAAGAGGAATGTTACAGTGCAACCACATCGATGACTGAATCCAAAATCGACAATACAAAGGCGGAATCCGCGAATCGGAAGCCGAAAAGTGGGTCGTGGGAGCGCCCCGGGGTCTCTCTCTCTATCCATCAACACTGACAATATAAACCTGTTGAGGAGAGTGGTCCGCCGGTGGACCTCTTGACACGTATTTTATACTGTAATAACGCGGACGACATATATATATTGAGTGTGTGTATGAAATGTTGGTCGGAAAAAAGAGAAGAACCGACATTACAGGTGTGCCCGGTTCGGTAGTTTCTCGTTTTACTTTCTCGGTGTGAAAAGTCGCGTTTCGTGATTTGGATAATGTTTGTTTTCGAAAGATTTTTGAATTATTATTATAAAACGAGTTGTATGGATTGATGCGAAATGTATTTTTTAATTTGATGAAAATCCATCTTATTATCTTCCAATATATGTCAGCCAATATTGATTTAGTTGATAAATTATAAATTAATTTAATTATACAAAATTCAAAATGAGTCATTTCAAACAATGCTATAATTTTAATTGTATAATAACTACAGGTCTTTTATAGTAATAATCTATACAATTTAGTTTTAACATAATAAAATTTATACAATCATAATTCGATAAGATTTTCTTTGTTACATGAATTGTTATTCAAATCTGAGGTATATAATGTGATTGAAATTTGACTGAAAACATAAAAGTTCTGCCAACATTCTTAACGGCTTATGTCAAAAACAATTTATATAAGCATCCGAATTCGAAGAATATGGGTGTATTTTATATTATTTAATTGCATTTTTTTTATATATTTTTATTAAATATCATATTTTTGCATATTTTATATACGTATGACAAATTTGACATGTTTTTGTTGCATTCCGGTAAATGTCAATTGAAAATAGTTGTAAATAAATATTCAGAATTATTCATAACATCAACATCGTTTGAGAAATTCGAATAATTCAATCAATACATATTTTTTATCATAAAGTTACAAAATATTTTTCTTTGAAGTTTCAAAGAAGAATAAACGTAGTTATGTTTATTGAATCTATAAATATCGGCAATCAATAAAAGATTTCTTTATAAAATATCTACAATATGTTTATCGTATCAACAACCTTTTTATCGTAATGGTTTATAAATATTTATCAATCTTTGAGCATCACAAAGAAAACATTGCACATGAAAACCAACATGAATGTTAAAAAATATCAATATTAATACAAAAAACAAAGATTTCTAATTAATTCGTATTTTTGTCAAGTACTGTGAACGGTCGTTACACAAGAAAGTATCAAGCTTCGTTTATAAGCAATAATTGTTAATCACTCAGTAATATTATAGCGATTCAGTTAGTTTTACATAAACCGAAAGCAGTTTATATATTACACAACGCTGAAAACGTTAAAATCCGATACGATTTAACGGTTATTTGAGCGCATAATGCAAAACTGTATTGTTTCGATTCCGAGATAACGCACACGTTAATTGTCCGATTAACGGCCGTTTTCTGTTTAAAATGTAATCGTTGTTTACTTTATTATTCGAATAAAGATTGTGTCTGACGGTAAAGCCGACGGGAAAAGTTCGAAATCAGCGAGCGTTTCGAACGAATCGATTTTCGCGCGGGCTTTTCTCTCGCCATTCAAAATTCAAAAACTGTGAAATTCGATCGTCATTGTTTTGGTCCGTGCAAAGTTTGTCACATTTCGTGCTGTCGCTTTCTTTGATATTCGTTGAGTAATTTGGGTACTTTTTTTCGACTGAGCCGCGACAAATCTTCTGTTTTTTTTTGTTTAGAAAATTCGTATGGAAATTTCTATGCGGAGAAAACTTCGATGTAAATATAGAAAGTCAAGTGAATTTGTATGTGTGGATTGCCAATTATTCCAAGGTTCAGACGATTGTGATTATAATAAGATATGTAATATATTCACGTAGCCGAACATTTTGACTCGTCAGTTTTGGCCTTACGGAAAATAAAAAAAGCTCACTAAACACGCGCATGACATTTGTCAAGATGTTTATATTATAACAAAAAAGCAGGTTGAAGAAACTACACGAAAAAATTGTTTTATCTAAGAATTCCATCTTTTTTTTTATATTATAAAAATTCCATAGAAAAATATACACGTACGTGTGCTTCAAGCGCACATATCTATAAAATTTCAAAAATTCTTACGCACAACGATTTTAAATATGAATATTAAAGTATAAAAACTAACGCATAATATAATAAGCGGATAGAAAGTGAACGTATATGAATAAATATCGTATGTTTTAATCGCTGACCTGTGATCTAAATTAGACCGTTTCGTATTAAATAGAAAAATACAATCGAACGCTTTTAGAGCCCTTGACATTTTCATTTAGCAAGCATTTGCACACGAAAAAACAAAAATACTGAAACAAATGCGAATTCTTCGGCTGCTTCCTAGTGGCACAGTTCCAGCTACTTTCAGCCGACGTTCAATACATACTAACCGAGCAAGATCAAGTTTAAAATTTAGTATTTTATTATTGAACTCAGTCAAATACTAAATATCATATTAATGAATATTATATTTCATAACGATCATTATTAATTCGTAATATTATATAAAGGCATAATTTTATTTCAAATTCACCTTCATAACGATCAACGATTAAGGATTTCGAAGTTAACTAGTATATTAATCGATCATTAAGCGAAAGCTCATTAGATCAGAGACGAATTAGAGACACGATAACAAGAAAATAATATAACTACCATAATTTTTGACTTATCCTGATCAACCCGATCTAACTCTATACTTAATTTATAATCAGCGCAACATTGCACTTTTACCCATAAACACGCACAGTACACTTTCTAAATGCGCTTTTTTTCAAGCCATGGAACATTTCAGCTAGATCTCGATCACGGTGATTGATGTATAGTGCAATTATCAGAACCTTAAACGGTCTGTCTTCGAGCAGATAAATACGAGTCGGACGACGAAAGGCAAAACTTTCGACGAGAAATGCACTTATGCATCGATGCACAATCGATTTGTCGGACATAATTAGACCTGGGACTTTATAGACTCTAATTTATGTTGCGAATGTCAAAGTTCGGGTTCTGAAAGTGAAATTCGAGCGGGGAATGCGATTGCGCTTTATTTAATTGTAATTGTTTTCAGACTCATTGGCCGTTTTCTAGATTGGTATGTTCGATCAATTGGTTCAGATTAGTCTTTGAAATTATTAGGAAATAAGAAATATAATTGTGGTATGTAGTGAGTTATTTCTAATATCTTCCTATTGATGATCAATAGATAAGCTTTGTAGAATGTACTGACCCATCAATCAATTAAGGTGAGCGAGATGTGTCACAGTCAATTGATTAATTTGATCATAAAAACTACCCTAAAACCATAGTAGGAGATGGAATTTGTTATTTAAAATTTTTAAGTTACCTCCCATTTAATACCACGTAAACGAAAAAAAATAATCTACACATATCTATATATCTATGTATATGAAAATAAAATAATTTTTCTATTGCTTTCACCTACTTCTTTCAGAAAATCTCAAACGGCTATCGACTTGAAGATCGTCCTTGTTACACTTAGAATTTCATTCAAACGACAAGGTGAGCTATTTTAAAAACCAATAAAAATATTCCCTAAAAATACTTAAAAGCTCAATTCTTTATCACGTAGACGGAATTGATCAGTTTTGTACATTCACAAAATACATACATACACCTATAAGGAAGCAATGAACGCGTTATTATTGGTAAAATACAAATTCGAACAATTGCTATATTGGTATGTTATCGAGAGAGTCAATGTTTCGCCATCATTACGGACAATTTCGAACGCTTTTCCGACATAAATGGGAAACGCTTAAATTTCTCCGGTGTTGTTGTGTATAACCGGTGTGCATTGTCAGTCTTATTGACAGATTATAGATGTGGTCTGTTCTAAATAACTGCATTTATCGAACGTGAATATAATAAAATATCTGTCGTAAAATTTTGTCTCGTTAAAATAATAAACAATGTTAGTAATGACTAGCGTTCGATTGTGTTGAAATAGGACAAATTTGACTCGGTGATTTTGAGAGCTTTTTTATAATTTTTTGGTATAAAATATTTTTATGGATAGTTATTTTAGATCCTAAGCACATCCGTGTTTATATAATGTGAAGTCTTATGAAACAATCTAATAAATGTGCACCAAACTTTCGATACGCATCAACATAATTCAAAACAACACGGAATCCAATCATTTGAAACGTAGAATATGCAAAATTTACGTTCATTCAAATTCATATTCTATTTTTATTTTATGTACTGAATTGTAAAAATAAAATAGCATTACAATATAGGCGTTCCGTTCTTGACAATGCGACTTAAAATAATTAAGCAATTAAGCCAGTTTTTTCGAGCATGTCGAAAAAAGCCTACCGTCTCGAATATTCTGATCTCGTATTGTCAAGATGTCCAGATCTTAATCTTTTTCGGCACAAGAAAAGAAATATAAAAAAAACTAATGCTCACCTTCACAGGTCCTTTGTTCGTGTTTTGGGTTCGCGAAGTACCCCTTATCGGGCTGCGACCCATTCCCTGGTTCAATTGTCGTTCCTTGGCCTTCAATTCCTCCAACTGTAATGCGAAATTAATAAATCAGAACGAAGTTTTCTTAATTATATACCGAGTATTCTGTGCAAGGGTAATAATTAAACTGAAACTTTAGACTTATAATTAGAGGTGAAACAAATCGACGAAACGTTGGGAAAACCCCAGATGGCTTCGAATTTTCCATGAAGATTTTTATTATATTTTAAATACATTATGGACACATTTCCAGGAATATTTTTGAGACGACAATTCGCCCCTGTTCATAATTTTTCATTTATATGATCATGATCTTAATTACCAGGTTACTATATCACTCGTACTAAAAGTTATAATTCGAATTCGATCAATCAATAATAAATGTATTATACGTCGTCCAAATTTCCTTTCCCACGCTCACATACATTATATAGTCGTTAAAATATTACGAAGAAGGTGTTAAGGAATGCTTTCCAAACATTACATTCCCCGAAGGAAATAATATTAATAAAGAAACTTATACATATCGGACGTATTTAAAAAAAGTCTTATTAACTAATATGCATACAGATGAAATTGAGCCTAAAATAAAAGCATATTTGATATGTTTATTATATCAGTTATTTCTATACTTCCTGTTGTAGTTTTTTCATTCATTATATCAGATAATTATTATTCAACGTCGAAGAAGAAAAAATATATCGTGCATTAGAACTGTTTAAAAAAATCATTGAATAAAAATCAGCAGAAAAACAACATGCAATTAAAGATTAGCCACAGATTTCATTAGTCATAGAATACACACATATTAAATTATACATCAGATATTATAATTATGAATATAGGCCCAAATAAATCCATCGTCAGATAAGTTTTTGATTCGTACCAAAAATCTAACATTCAAAATTTGAATGAATGAGAATTTTCACACGTCAACCGATTCTTGAGAACCACTGCCTCGAGCTTTTTCCAGCATAAAGACATAAAATAGCGATATTCGTCAAATCTTAGTATTATATTCCGAACCATCATATAAACATGGACAACACGAGCAAAGAGAAAAAACCATCGAAATACTTTGGTTTTCATTATAGAGCCTTGCGTATTCTCGGCATTGGCATGTTCCACCACCCAGAGGAGAACAATTTCGACAATTACCCTTCAGTGTTTTATGGACTTTACAGTTTTCTGTGCATCACCATAAACATCATTGGATACACGACGTCCGAGACATTGTTTGCCGTGAAAGTGTGGCAGGACAAACGAGAGCCCAGCCTGGTGTTCTTGGCGTTCACAATGGTCGGAGTGCATATATTTGCGACAATAAAGATCCTGATATTGATAAAGAATAACAAGAGGATCCAGAAGATTATAAGAGTCTTGGAGACCGATTCGAAACGCTTCGATGGCGATCCTGATATATTGAAACGATCCCTCTTCTTGACCAAAGTCGTAACCGGTTGCTTTTTTATAATGGGCGAGGTGACGATCACTTGCATGAGCTTTTATTCGATCATTGTCGATTTTGATAGGAAACATAAACTGAAAGAAGCTAATTACTCGATTGAAATACCGAGAGATACGCCTTTTACTGCTTACGTTCCTTGGGACACTAATGAAGATTTGTCTTATGCAGCAGGATTTGTCTATTGTGTTTTCGGAATGTATTGGATGGGAAGTACTTTGATCATTTGTGACACGATGATAGCTTCGATGATGGCTCATATAAGTGGACAATTTCGTATGATTCAAAAAGTAGTGGAAAACATCGGAGAAGACGCAATCAACCTGTTGATCCACCGACTGGACAAATCGCATGCTCTGAAAAAAATACTACCCAATGAAAAATCCGATTGGAACAACAGCTTATCGTACCAAAAAAACAAGTTGATGTTATTTTTCACCGAAGACGACTTCAACGACGCAATGGCCCAATGCTTGAAGCGGGCCATCGAATACCACCAAATGATAATAGGGTAAACCTAATTGACCGAATCGTTGTGTGCACTTTTTATTTGACCCGATAACTCAATCTTAACTGTAAATTTGGATATGGAAAAATGTTGCCGGGTGATTAGTGCGAAACAGAATGTACACGCCCCCGATGGTTATAATTACTGGGACGGGTCACGATGAGCTCATAAATGTGCTAATGGGCTCTTTCAATTAGCACTAGCTCGATCCGCCCATTTTTGCTTATAGCTTTTTTATACTTTCCCAATTCCCGTGAGTTAACGCGAAATAATGAAGTTTATTAAAATTGAATACTGTTTTTAGAATAACGGAAGATTTACAAGATGCGTACAGTCAAGCTTTCCTGTGCCAAACTGCTTCCAGTTTTTACGTCATAGGCTTGATTCTGGTTCAGACTGCTCAAGTATGTCATGCTTCGTAAAATAACAAATCGAAACATCAGCATAAACACTAATCGATTTCGCAGGATGTATCCAACATTTATAGTTTGCGCTTCTTCAACACACTCGGATTTCTGTTCTCCATATTATGGCAACTGTTCTCACAGACTTACAGCGCTAACGAGATCACATTAGAGGTAAAGTAATACGATGTAATGCAATCAATGCGTTTTAATTGCACTTTCGATTGTCGCTCGATATGGCAGCAACACCTGTTCTTTCTACCCATTACCGATTTCGTACAAGGACAATATTACTTGCGAAATTTTCAGTTTTCAGCTCGAATCGAGACATACTTTAACTAGAATTGGAATGGTTTAATATCAGTCTTCGTGTTCGCACGCTAAATTGTGTGACGAACACGCGTTTTAAACGCTGGACATCGTCACGCCATCCTGATACGATCTTTTGTGTCCTTGATTGTGTCGCTATAAATGCTGAAACTAGATATGGACACAAAGCGTGGGTGCAATTTACTCTATGGCTTTGCACGTTGATGTACTTCGGTTGCGCAACGGTGCGTTGCTGCGACCTCACCGCGGTCGTTATAAGTTTTGAACTATTCGAGGTTGTTATGGAAAACGATGGATATGGTTATTCTTGATGGAAGATGGTAGTGAAAATTTTGGGTCAAGTTTTATTTTGGAATTTTTTTGGGGCTCCGTATGAAAAATTTTGATGAAGAAAAAGCGACGAAAACGATGAAAATTTCAACGAAAATTAAAAAAAATAATTATGTTATAGGAAAAAAATACTGATTATGAATATTTCATTTTTTAAACTAATTTTATAATTTTTAATTTGAAAATGTTTTTATAAAAATTCAATAGATGTCAATAACACTTTTTTTGTTGAAATCTGAAAAAAATATTTGAAATAAAATCGCATTCGGCATTGGATTAAATCAAAACGTTGAAATCTAAAAATAAATAAATACACGAGTGATAATCGTGATCACGTTCTCTATTATTTAAATATTTCAAAATATTCGATTTGAATTGTACATTGTAAAAAATTATATATTTAAGAGAAGTTCAAGGTTCACTAGATACATTATTGATTCTCGAAATATCGAATATATTACACCGTTATTGGCGATGTTCATAATTAGCATAATCAAAAATAAAAACAACCTTTCATCTCGACACAATTAGAATGTAGACATAATGCACAAAATACCAAATCCACCGAAATCCTATTCACTTCATTATTCTATTATTGAGTCCATGGATCAGACAAAGCGTAAACATCGTGTACTAGAAATGCGTCTTTACACGAGTTTGATCCCTCCCACGCACAATGTTAATTTTCGCACATATTTTCCACACCATCGACCTCGTTTTTCGCGAAATTTCAATCTTGTATGATCATGTTTTAAATTTTCAGGCTGGAAAGGTGTCCACAAGTGCGTACATCTCGAAATGGTACGAAGCTGGTTGGGGAGGAGGAAAAGTGGGTCGCATGATTTTGATTTTGCAACAGAAGGCTCAAAGACCTCTGCATTTAACTGCTGGAAAATTTGCACCGATGTCAAATGCCCTTTTCGTATCGGTAAGAATATCTTTTTAGTCCTTAAATGCGTAAAAGTGTCTCAGGATGTGTATCGTTGAGTTAATTGCATCCTTCTGATCATCGTTTAAAATCGCTTGAAACATGTGTACCGGAATGATTATTTATTTTTGAAAAAGTCAAATAAATTTTTAAATTTTTTGTAGTTGACTGAAGTTGGGCAGACTTAATGTCTTGTGTATTTTTTATGCATAAGCAAATGCATCCTTGTTTATTTTGGTGTTCTAGTTTTCTACGCCTATTTATCCCGTTTAAAAATAACCGTGTTGAAATTTGTCCGTCATCACCTACTTGATTGACGTGTTGGAATTTGCGATTTTTATTAAAAAAATCTATGCTAAAAAAGATAATGATTCTAATAATTTGTTTCAGATAATTCGAAGTGCTTATCAAATTTTTACGCTCATCACAACCGTGATGTCTGGTGATAAGTAAATTGAAGTATTTTAAGAAAAATAAACATATTTTTGACATAATTACATAGTACTTACTTATTACGTATGTTTAGTTTTAGTCAAATAAAAATTTATTTGAAATTTGTCGTTTTTTTTGAAAATATCAAAATGTTTTTGAATTTAATATGACGTTGACTTTAGTAAATATTTGATATCTCGATATATTGCCTTCTCATATCGTTTTATCGATGTTTGCATCAAATGTTGTGTGGTTCCTTAAATTCTAATCGTTGCTTATCTTATCAATAAAAGGAATAATATAAAATTTTAGTATTTGATAAATTTTTCAAGCTTAAAGCGTACCATACAATAGAAGAATATTTTTATGAAAGTTGTAATATGAAGCCGATATATTAATTGCTTTATTATTTTAAATAAACAATGCATTAAATTATCGATGTTTATTTTTTTACTGATAGCAGAATATGCGCACGATGTGTTTTTACTTTTTCAATTATATTTGATTGTAATAAGATAAATAAATAGTCAATTAGTAAATAAAAAACTCACCAATTGTGCAGTCTGAGCGCGCGCTTGGCGCTCTAATTGCTGTAGCTGCAAAACATGAGCATCATGCTGCGCCCTTAATTCGCCAGCCTTTCTTTTGTCAGCTTCAGTCAAAACCTAAACAAATAATATAAGAAGACGAAATAGAACTTATCATATGACAATAATATACTAAATCAACCAAACATTACTTGTAACTTCTGCTGTAAGCACTTATTAGCCGCTTTGGTAGCTTCCAACGCGGCAGCGAGAGCATTATCATGTGTAGGACCAACTGGAACAGAAGTCATTCCACCCTTTAGAGCTACCCTCAATTGGCTCTCCAAAGAGGCTTCTCTCCTTCTAGCTTCGGCTCTTTCTCTTCTCGATTCTGCTTCATGTTGTGCTCGCTGCTCCCTGAGAGCGCTCCGCTCACTCTCGAGAGATTTCTTCAGACTGGCGTTCTCTTGCTGCAGCTGCTCTACAGCCTTTAATTTCTTATGATCACCTTCGCATATCTTTAACCGAGTTCTAGGACTGTCTGGTTTCGGTTTAGCAGCGTCTTTAGCTGGTTTGACTACCTTTTTATCAGCATCTTCAGTCTGTTTGGGTTCTGGGGTAACAGATTGTTCAGGCGTAACAGATTGTTCAGGCAGCGCCAGACGTTCTAAACATTCTGAGCTGGTCGTAGACGCCTCAGATGAGACTTCTACAATAGTTTCCAAAGCTTTCCTAACGCTCGGAACTTCAGCGACAACATCTGTCGCTTTATTAGCCCTATTCTTCCTCTGGGGCACTTTGGGGCTTTCCGCCGCCATGTCGGAGGTCGTCGTCTCGGCCATTTCGTTTAAAATACTCGTCGAAATTAAAAACTAAGGTTTGGGTCTCCCCGGCCCACGGTCACTTGATCAAGAACCTTCCAGGAGTGGCAGTCTTCGGCGGATTCTTCATTCATCAGCTCCGCGACACGACTGCAGCACGTACAGAAGTGATTCAGCAGCTGGAGACTGACACCGACGTATCCTAACACCACAAAAAGAATACCGTTATTGATATTGTGCAAATATTTAGTCATTCTGTGCAACGGAGGGGCATGTTTCGCACGCAATCGACACAAATTATATAGTATGGCTAATATATGGATTGCGGATTGAGGTGTGTTGTGTTATTGAAGATCAATCCGTGACTAGATGGGTATAATTTTAAATTGATATTTAGTTTTTTTTTTTTGAGATGCAAATGCTACAGCGTGTTCGTTTTATGTTAATTTTTAATATGTATTTTTTTGTTTATAATCCAGTTTTGTTTAATCAGAAAAACTTGTTTTAACGAAAGTGAAAGATAATCGAGATTTTTCATTACGAAAATCATTATCAGATTTCGTCGCGGCATGATTTGATTAAATAATCGCATGTGACTATTTTTTCCATCGTTTTAATTTTCAATAAAAAAAAATGCAAGAAAATATTAACCAACTGTATATAAAACTAAACAATACTCATCATCAAAAATGACATCATAAGTCAAGCGGATCATCACACGAGAACTACTCATTCGATCGTAGAAAATTCATAAGACTATACTTATGAAACGCATAATAACTTTATATAGACCAAATCAAATATTATTAATTCAAAAAATTTAAAACGTTGACACACTCGTTATCAGATAAAATGCAACGAGATTAGCATTCAAATTAATTTTTTCTAAGAAAAAAAGTCATTACAAATTCTATAAATAATTATTTATTTTCAAAAAAACCTCCATTGTTTAGTTTAAATCCGCTTCTACTACGTGTCTCATCACCGGCGAGTTTTTCGAGTGAATCATCAACATGGAGGTGGACTCATAATGTCCTTTGAAGCCAGAGCGACCCACACAACACTTCCATAAGTGACAATTGGAAAAAAACCACCTTTAAATACCAAAATTTCGAAACGACCTCTCCAAAATACACCTTGCAATTGTCAAAACGCAACTAAAAGATTGCAGCATCTCAGCGCATCTCATGCAATCAATCAATAACCATTTCCGTTCTTCATCACCGTTGATAATAATTTAACATTGTCGTGTTACGACGACCTCGATTTATGATCGTTGAGTTTGTAATGAGAGTTGATGAATTAGAATTAATTGATTTTTCGATCGGCACTAATGGTCGATACATAATAAATAAGTGTGGGTCGTTTCGGTTTGTGTTAAATTCACATTTGTACATTTGACACCCACTTTTGTTTGGAAGTTTGACTCTTGATTATTCTGAAGCAGTTTTGAGGACATCGTTCCACCAACACGAAAAGGTTTTTAATATATCGAACTTGTTTTCGATACATCCAAAGTTCAGACAAGATCGATGTTAGTTGGAGTCTATAAAATGTCGTTATGGCTATCGAAATATATTTGGATTCAAATGTTATTGTAATTGTATGTTAATCGGAATTTATTTATCATAAGAATTTTTATCAAAAATGATTCATTCTTTTATGGTCAGTAATGAATCAATGTTAGATTCGATTGTGTGTCAACATTCATAAACTAAACTCTAAATTACATTATAATAAGGTCATAAAATATTTGTAATAAATTATTTTGCAATTTGGTGACATGTGCATTCGCTTGCGCAAAGTGCACAATTATACGTTCATGATTATTCTACTTTCGCTTTTTTTCATTTCGACTCATGATCTATTGCCAAAGTAAATACATGTGAATAGATCGTAAGTATTGAAATTTAAAAAAAAAAGTATCAATCCAGAAACGATTCTGATCTCAATCATTGGAACAGATTCAAGTTATTCGGTTGAACCTATTTTGGACTCTTTGCTATCTGCGTAAGTCATCTATATTTATAAAAAAAATGAATGAATAGAATATTATCTAATTTAATTTGTGTAATGAATTATTAATGAGTTAATTGTGTAATATTTAATTTTGTTATTGCGCAGTACAATGAAAATAAATAATATTTACGTTATAAAACCAAATATATATTTCAATTAGATTTTAATGATAGATTAATAAACAAAGTTTTAAATATAGTTCCAATGACTAACAATAAAAACATGAAAGCAATGTTTGACGTCAACTTTGATTTTTTTTTACTCGAAAACATTAGACCGTTGCCAGAAAAGCAGTCCTTGACTTAACACTATTAAAATACTATGAAAATGATGCATTTCGTGATTCAGATCCAGAAACATACACAGGTGCAACATATTTTCCGATTTTCCATTTTCGCAATGAATCACGACCCACATCGCCATTCATATTTCATCACCGATCGACCATATTCGCCGAAGCAGCAATATTTACGACAACGTCAATCGGCCAGAAATAAAAATAAAATCTGAAAACGTTATATAAAACCGAGCCGGAGCGAAAATGCGACCGCGAAAAAAAAACCCGGATCCTTGAGACCAATTAACGACCATTTACTAAAAACGTCTAGAATATTGCTTCTATAGCTTCGAAATTCTCGTCTTTGCTAAATTTCGAAAAAAAAAAATAAGTTCGAAGATTCGAATTGTCGGAAAATTCGGAGATTAAATTGGTTCAATTGGATGAAACCGGACGGTTCTCGTTTGGCCAATTATGCTGAAGCGGTCTATTGAAGGTATGCAAATTTAGTGCACAATTTATATCGAAATTCAAAGAATAATGTATATTTTTTTTTAAATAATATACATTATTTATATAATTTCGGATTTTTTAAGGAAATTTCAAATATATAAAGATCGATTTGTAAAATAAACATAAATTAAGTATAAAAATGAAATATATACCAAAAATAAGAATAATCAGGAACAATCGAGTCTCACAGCCTCGAATTGCAGAAGAAAGTCTTAATTTTTTTAATTAATTCGAATTAATCGTACGTGTTAAGTACGTTCGGAAGATTCTTTTCGTACGCGTCGTTTTCGCGCTCACTTTCGTTCGTATCAACAAAAATAAACAGGGAAAAAATCAACAGTTAAAGCACACGCTAGCACAGATAGGAAAAAACACAAAATGCGAAAATCGCAACAGGGAAACGGGTCGAAAAAAAATGTCGAAAGTGTTTCGAAACGCGGTAAAAACGACGCGTGGACCGCGCGGAGGGACCGCGGGAGACTGGCGACGCTGCCACATCGTTTGCTATATTTGCCGACGGGACTGTGGGCGTCTCCCGCTGCCAATGCCGATGATGATGACGTCCTCGGAGACCAGACGTCGGTGATGGATGATCGGAAAGACGACGGTGGTGGTGGAGAAGAGGGCGACGCGGAAATGAACCGATTTTGGGGAAGGTTTCTGGAGAGGTTGATGGTCGATGATGGATGTGGTTGTTGGTGGTGGTTATAAATTGATGATGACGTCCTCGGAGACCAGACTTCGGTGATGGATGGTCGAGCAGACGGCAGTGATGAGGGCGACGCGGAATGGACCGATTTTGGGGAAGGTTCCTGAAGAAGTTGTTGGTTGATGGTGGATTTGGTTGTTATAAGTTGATGATGACGTCCTCGGAGACCAGACGTCGGCGATGGATGATCGGGCAGACGACGACGCGGAAATGGACCGATTTTGTAGAATGTTTCTGAAGAGGTTGATGGTCGATGATGGGTGTGGTTGTTGGTGGTGGTTATAAGTTTGGGTGTGAAAAGTGTGTTTATCCATTTAGGATATTAAAATGGAAAGTTTTTTTAAATCGTGAAGTGTTGAACAAATCAAAAATTGTTAATTCATTATAAATTACGTACAATCATTATATAATTACGATTGTAAAAGATTATTTAGATTCATATTCTTATCTTTTTCTTCGAACTGCAATGAGATTGTCTGAAATTTCCTATGAAATGTCATAACGATTATTTATATAAAAAATAAACATCATGTTCAATTCAATTTATGTAATATCCATTGAATAAGAAAACTTTTTCAGTACAATAAAATCATCGAAAAAGTTTTTCCATGTGATGAAAAGATTAATTTTTGAGTTATTTTAATTCACAAAACGATACTTATCCATCGTATAATTTGTCGCTAAACATCTGAACGGTAAAAATCGACACGTTCAAAATGAGTAACCGTAGACATATCAATTATTAATGATTTAATGATTAAAGTGGGTGTATGTCTCTTTTTGTTACGTGGTCGTGATTTCTAAACGGTTCATCGCTCTATTGCTCATTCGATATATTTAAAACAGTATAAACAAAAACATAAAGTTCATATAAACACAATACTTTATTTTGCTATGTTACACTATCGACGTAATTATTTCCGTTATCTTAATCGCGGACACGCTTTCGGAACTAATTACGAATGTGCGATGCATAGATTCCGTCCGAATTCGTGTTATCGACCACATGACATCATGCTTTCGAGAACGCTTAATTGTGTAATGATTGTACATATAAGCAAACTTGCCGAAATCCAATTCAAAATCGCGAACACGTCTCTCACACATCCTGTTCTAAACTACGCGATCGATTCGAAGATAGCCGAATACGAAATTGTCATTTTTATCAATCCATGTAAACAAAATAATGTTTTAGAATCGACCGTGAGCAATCTGACTCGTTAATTCCGGTCGAATTTGTGTCGTTTCCCAAAGATTGCGCACAAAAATAGATAAAGCGATTAAGGAGATTGAGTTGAAGGTTAAACTAATAGCGGTAAAATATTTAAAATCATATCTGTCAAGTGTACGATAGTGCGCATGCGCAGCAAGTGTCAGCCGGTGACAAATTAATCTTTATAATGCCAAATTAAAGAAATTTAATCTAATTATCGCTCTTAAAATAGTTTGTTTTTAGATCAAAATTTGCTTGGAGATGTAAATATATATTTTTGAAACAAATATGAGCTTTATATCAAATGTATAAAAAGACGCTTATAGAATGCTACAGTGAGATAAATAGCACTGAAGCGTCGACATAAGCTACAGGTGGCGTTTGACGGATGTCGCACGCACTAACGACACCAGTCTCCTGCCGCAGCCGTTTCGGGGCGGATCCCTAGTTGGGGGCGCGGGGGGTGTTTCGAACCACGGCGTCGAAGGGGCGTCGCCCCCAAAGCGCCAAGGGCTCCGTCATGAACGGCCTCACGCATGGCCTGTCACGCCTCTTCTCGCGACGCAGCGAACGCTCCCAACAACAGGCCACCGAAATCGGCCTGCCCACTGACGTCCGCCAGCACGTGCACGTCTCCAAGAACCATCTGACAGGTGACTTGGAAGGTCTTCCAGCCGCTTGGAAGCGTCTCGTCGACGCCCAGTTGACTCTAGCCGAACGCGAAGACCATCCGGACGCCGCCTATCAAGCAGTTAAGTTCTACAATTACTCCATCAAAAAGAAGGAACCCATAGAACCCTTCAAACCCATCCTCACCGAAGAAGCGTTCAGCGAAGAGTCCAGGCGCATAGATCAGTTGCTCAACGACAAGAACGCTCGCGACCGAGACTCGAACGCTTCCACTGCCCCGAGCAGCGACGATCAGGATGAATATCCAGAACCTATCGTCGAAGAGCCCCCGGAACGGCCCCCGTTGGTGATCCGACGCAGTGCTCCTCCCATACCCACGGCAACGTCTTACATTATCAAGTCGAGTCAATCGGAGCGTCCTCTGAACAAAGCCACGGCCTTGACCGATTTGACTACCATCGAAGAAGACAACGATGGTAGTCCAGTTTTGCGCAAGAAGGAAAAACTGTATGCGTCGCTGAGCGATGACGAGATTTACGAAGAACTCAGGAAAATATGCAACAGCGAGGATCCACATGGGCGTTTTCAGAGGCTCAAAGATGTCGGTACCGGAGCGTCCGGTCAGTATATCTTTATTAATTTATTTATATTTCTTAGTCAAACGTGCTTTATTGTGTACGATATCAACCATTTTTATTATTATATCATTCATTATTACAGACCTGCAACTCTATATTTGCTTAAGCATTTGTTAATCCTTAAATAAGTACAATTGTTATATGCGGACGAGTTAAATGACCTTTAGTGGGTTTCATATTTAAATTACTTTTTTCATACATGCATATTGTGTATTATGTGCGAAGGTCAAACGTATTTAGATATTGTATCACTTGAACGGTTCCACGTTTCCAATTGTTGAACTATGTACAAATTTATTGTATGCAATATCGTGCAAATTGCACAACAATGAAGTAGATTAATATTTTTTTTTCGTTTTTCAGGTACTGTATTTATTGCTAACGATTTGAAGAAAAATTACAAAGTTGCAGTAAAAGATATAGATTTATCTAAACAACCCAGAAAAGAACTGATACTAAACGAAATTAATGTCTTGAAAGAATTTCAACACAAAAATTTAGTAAACTTTTTAGACGCATACATGAGCTATGATCATCTCTGGGTCATAATGGAATTACTAGATGGAGGATCTTTAACGGATGTCGTAACCGAAGTAGTCATGAAAGAAAGTCACATCGCAGCGGTTTGTCGCGAAACTCTGAAAGCTATTGAATTTCTTCATTCCAAAGGAACGATTCACAGAGATATCAAATCTGACAACGTATTGTTAGGAATGGATGGTTCAGTTAAAGTAACCGATTTCGGATTTTGCGCTAATATTGTAGGAGATGAGAAACGTCAAACGATGGTTGGAACACCTTATTGGATGGCACCAGAGGTTGTGACTAGGAAGCAATATGGCAAAAAAGTAGACGTTTGGTCTTTGGGAATTATGGGCATCGAAATGATCGACGGAGAGCCTCCGTACATGAAAGAAACTCCGCTGAGAGCACTCTATTTGATCGCGGCCATAGGAAGACCGCGTGTTGCGCGTTGGGATGAATTATCGCCAGCTTTGCAAGATTTCTTGGATCGTTGTTTGCAGGTGGAGGTTACTGCGAGATATACTGCTTCAGAATTATTGCAACATCCTTTCCTAAAATGTGCTGCTGATCTTCAATCGCTGACTCCGTTGATCGTTGCCGCCCAAAAGGTACTTCAAAAAAGTTACAAATGATTTCACAATGCGTAAAATATTTGTGATTTTATAAAAGTATATTTTTATATAAATTTATATACAAATTGCACATTTTATTAAAACACAAGTGAAATCAATTAATAGTCATTGTATATTATTTAGGAGTAAACTTTCAAAAGGAAATTTGTCGAAATTTGTATTATATATAAGGTATGATTTTTTATTGTATTCTTATTCTTATAATATTTGGCCTTTGCAAAATATTGTTTAAAAAATGACATTGTTTATCAGGTATTGTTATTATCGAGATAAGATAAATGATTAGTCAATAAACTCAACTATTATATTACACTTCATGAAAAATTACATTCTGTATTATTGATATTGATTGAGAAATGTGGGTTTCTAATCAATATTCTATATTATTTAAATTCTATATAGTACGTGCTATAAGTTTTTTTAAGTTATTTTTTGGGACCACATGAAAATTTTTTAGTCATTATGACTTTTTTATAGAATTTAAGCAATGATAAATCTTTTATACAAAGATATAGTATGTTAATTACATATCACAAGTGCCAATAAGTTGTAGGATTAATGTAACATAAAAACGTCCAAAGATTAAATTGTCCAGTTTTCTATATTTTCTAAAATTTTAGAGTGATGTTTCTAGTATTATAAAACATACTTTCGATATAAATATTCCTCAGATGTGCCTAAACGACACAATTTTATCATTTCTATTGTATTTCAAAATATTATTTACATTCAAATTTATCTGCATTTTTTATAACAAATCCAACTGTAATAGAAATTAATTTTTTTCTATTTTATCAATTATTTATCAGAATACCACGGGTTTATTACGTTTATGTGATGTCATATTATATGGATTCAATCATAAGTGCAATTACAGTACTGCAAAATCTCGAATACATGGTACAATATTTTCAAACTTCATTTTCATTTTAGTATTTTCCAAGACTGAAAATATGTCAGAGTTTTTTGATGTAAATAATCAGTATTTTAAAAAATTCCATAGAGCAATCGACTCGTTAATTTTATTCTTGACCAGATTTCTTATAATTGTCAAAAAATAAATTTACTAAAAGGTCAAAAAGATATATCGTAGTGCACTTTTGCTCATACAACACATAGACAAGCTTGGTATGATTAATTGTAAGCGTTATCGAATCAACGCTTGTATGTTATTTGATAATAATTTCACTGAGTACTTGGAGTACATTAAAGTGTGGGATGCAATCTAGATTCTTATGTCTTGTTACGAAAAGTTGCCATGCCGCCGTGCTTAGTAGATTTTATATTGTAGTTTTAATTTCATTACGTTTTATGTATAAACACCAGTTAAAAATGTAAGTGCACATAGATTTAAATACTTATGTGAAACTAAGACAAATTTCGACGTGCCACCGGCCTACTTTTTTAGGTTCAGTTATTTTATATATATTGAATGTGCATCCTTTAGAGAACACAAGACTTTTTATTGCATTTTATATATATATATAAAAATATCAACTTATATTCCATTATGAAGTATTGATTTTTGTATTTTTCAATTTCCATATATATTAGTGTTTATTATTTTACCTATTGTGTCGTCTGTAATCATGAAAGGATGCTGTGTATCTTCTATTATGTAATCAAACATGCGTATAAGAATTATACATGTATTTTATAAACTTTTGAACGATTTTTTTAACATTTTACATATTAATTACATTACATTACATTATATATATAAATATATAACATTTTATATCCATATGTCTTGTTTATATTTATTCCTTTTCTTCAAATCTTTCATGAGATTCTTTGCGTCTGCTTCTGTAGATTGTTTGATAACTTTGAAAGCATTGCAGAAAAATGCTTCCACACTTTTTGCCATACTGTTACTCCCACATATATAAAACACAGTAGGAGAATGTAACAGATGTTCAGTCAAATTCACTTTGTCCAGTTCCATAGAGTCCTAGTCAAATAAAAGCAATTAATTTTATAATATTACATTAATTCACTGCAAATAATACAAATAACTCACCTGAACATATTTCATTCCATTCAAGGGGTCTCTTGAATAACACACAGTCAAATTTGTTAAAGCCCCACTTTGCAAGTACATTTGTAATTGTTCTTTATACAAACAGTCTTTTTCAGATCTACACCCATAGTAAAGTTGCGAGAGTCCTAGTTGATGGTGTGGATTATTTTTGATCATGATATGCCTTTCCTCGAGATAGCCTATGAAAGGCGCTATGCCTGTTCCAGTAGCAATCATAACTATCGGTACGGTATGGTCCACTGGAAGCCGAAAAGTGGTTTGTCTCAAATATATGGGTATGTCTTCCGATGCCGCGACATTTGTGTTTTCTACCGAGCATGATTTATCAAAATTTTTGCATATTCCTTCTATGTTCACGTTTTCTTTCATCGTACTCAAGTAATCAATATCGACGTGTAAAATATTTTCAGTGAATTTTTCCAGCCAACCTGTCGTAACACCTTTCAACATATTATTGAGTTTAATAACCGAAAAACATATTTTGATCGTATCTTTATTTATTTTGGAACTGCTGCAAATAGAATACGGTCGAGGCATAAGTTTTGGTAAATGTTGAAGTAATAATGTGACAGGTGGGTGACATGAGGGAAATTTCTGTAAAAATGTCAATATTGAAACGTTGTTTTGTAGTATCTCCTGCATATACAAATCTTTTTCATTACAAATCCTCTCCATAGTCAACCTCTCCATCGGATCACGTGTGAAATGAGATATGGCATTAATTAGCGTCTAAAAATAAATTTCAGTTAATTTTTTCGAATGCAATTCATACCTTATGTGAGATTTGAAAATTAATTAAATGAGCTTGTAAAATTACTTGAAATGGAAGCGATAATTTTGCAATGTAGTGACTATATAGATTGCAACACTTACGAGTCATATCTGAAATGGAGGTCACGATAGAAATAACATACTAAATGTTTTGAAAATTACCTTGCTCAGAACACGTCTTATATCAATGAAATATTGAAACACTTCTTTCAATGAACCAATTGTGGGGATGTGAGATGGAAAAGTCTCTTTTACGGTCGCAATCGCTTCGATCCATCGTAGAGTATACTCATTGTTACTGAAACTCAAGACGTTCAAGCGTTGGAGTAAAGATTCGACTTCAACCTCGTCATTCTCGGGTAGAATCCCAACAGTATCGCCGGGATGAAATTCAAAGCCAGAGTTCTATAAAAATATCTCATTAATTCAACGGTTAAGGGACAACACAACACAACTAGAAAACTTCGCTCTCACTCACATAGCGGGGCAAAGTATCACATAAAACGGCTACTATTTAAATGGTCAAAATTTAAATACGATTTTGGACAGAATTTTTATCCCATTTATCAGAATTTTAATCATGTTTTGGTCAGAATTTTAATCCAAAGGTCAATAAATATCGAATGGTCAGAATTTAATAACGAAACGGTCAGAATAGGTTAGGTTAGGGTTCTTAATATTATTCTGACCATTATCTCCTATATCTCCTACATATAATAGCGGATTTCTGTGTGTCTGTGTGTTGGAATGACGCTCGCGACTTCGCACTCGCAACTATGGTCTTTATGCGTATACAGTTAATGTCTGTAATATGATGCTTATGACCTACTAACTACTGGCTTTGCCTACATGTACAAACAAATGAACTATTTTGATTTAATTAATTAAATATTCCAATCGGGTACAAAATCACAGCCGATGATATTAACATAGGGCCTATTCACTAATTTAATATAAATTCTGAGAAACCCAGTTAAAATTCTGACCAATGTCAAATAAACTTTTGACAAATGGGATGAAAATTCTGACCAAATCGTATTTAAATTATGTACATTCAAAGAGTAGCTAAATAAAACGAGTCGTGCAAATTTAACACACAATGAGTTACCGAATTGTCGAGGGAAAGTTCGATGACAGTGTTAACGTTCTGGCCACAAGCGAGGAGACGGGCAGATTTTATCGGCAGCCATTTGAGATCGCTGCGGGCGAGGGGCAGCTGCACCTCCGACAGAACTTTGGCGGAATGATTCTGAAATTCACGAATACAAAACGAGTTTAAAGCGTCGATGACGAAATACTCCACCTCGACAAAGAGGGAGAGATAATTACGTGGATGTTGGACGAGTACGTGATGTGCAGTGCGGAGAATATCGGGGCGGCCGGCATCGTGGGAGTTTCCAGTTTTAAGGCGTCGGGAACACAAATGTCATTTTCCGAACACAACACGATCACCTGTGAAGTGTTCGCGGTACGCAGTGGCTGAGCCGGCTCCATTTACATGCTCGCCACCATTTGGAATGGATAATGTTGCTATTGTTCAAAACGATTGTCGAGTTGTAAAAAAACAATTTTTGATTGAAATGTTTGTCGAATCGAGAGTTGAACGATGTTTAGTCGTTTCGTTTGGAAGTAAATTGATGAGATTGTTTATAATAAATAAAATTATTTGGTATGATGGCAGAGTGACCAGATGTTCGCGATAATTATGTGAACACACGATATTGATATGTTATAGGCAAATTATAACGGCAGGCATTTTCCAACTTGATCACTAACTAGAACTGCTAGTATGCTTTATGAC
>JAOXNN020000052.1:2220715-2263688 GCA_028571205.2 Hydropsyche betteni | reverse complement strand
CAAAACGTCATAAGTGCATAGTTCAATATTCATGAGCCTTAAATCGTTGTACATAAAGCTCAATATGGCAGATATAGTCGTTAGAAAATGCCTGCCGTTATAATTTGCCTATAACAGATACACACCGACAATAGTACGCATGGCAATACGAGGACTATAATAAACCCCCCTTTTAGCTCCCGCCCCCCGCTATAGTGTATTTTTTTTCAAATACATATAAATTCAAATTTTTAAATTTGTTTCAAATGTACCTATTGGAAACAAGCAATTCACACATAAAAATGTCAAAAAAAAAAGAAATTTTCTCATTTATTGATTTCCCTAAATTCCCCCCAATTACGTCGGACATATCTCGACGTTATAGAGGGGTTTATTGTACATAATAGTTAAATAATTTAATTAATGCTTTATAATTTATTTTATTCATCCTGTTTCAAAAATTTTCGCGGGTTGTTTTGGCGTTGATGTGTAGGTGCCTACTAGCGTCGTGTTCGTTAATACCTACATATCATTTGTGCAAACCTCTCGGAGCCGGCAAACGACTCTTTCAAGTCACTTCTTCCCTACCCTCCCTCCGATTTCATTAAAATTATTTATGAATCAATTCATTTGACATTTTTCGACAATCACATTCCTTTGTTGTTTTCGACGTTTATCTCAGTGACTAATACGAATGAATACCAAAATCATGCAATCATCAAAAAAAAAATATCATTGTCAGTCGATTCTACGATAAAAAAAAACAATAAACGTCAATGGTTGAAATTCCACTCGAGTTGAGACGTCGGAGGCGCTCAGTGTGTTGCATGCCGTCGTCGATAGGGGTCGTGCCGTTTTGCAGTGTTAGAAGTCAGCGCGAGAAGACAAGAGATAGGGCCCCTGGGCGCGGAGCGGGTAGGCGGGGGCGGGGGGCTGGGGGCCGCGTGCAGGATGTGTCGCGGCCCCGATGGGCTCCATCGCGTCCGTGCTGCAGTGGGCGTGCGCCGCCTGCAGACGCATCAACCCCACCGAAAACCAGAAGTGCTCCCGCTGCGGACAGGCTCGCGCGCCTCCCCCGGACGTCCCCTCGCCTCCGCAGCCCCCGCAGCCTCGCCCGAGACAGCGCCTGCGCCTGCGCCCCCCGCACAACGGTCAGTCGCCCCCCGGGCCCCGCTCGCCGCAACCCGCCCTGCCGCCGCTGCCCCCCGAGCCTCCGCACCACCGCAGGTCTGTACACTTCTCTGTGACGTGCGAGGGTCGAGTCCTCGCGGTAAGGGTTCGTTATCGTCACGTATGCCCGGAAGTACGATCGATTCGTTTACGGTTTATTGTTGTTGTCGCGTTGCATCCGAGTCCGTGGCGTAACATCGATCATCTGTGCGTTGTTTACATGTCAAACCTTTGTGTGAAGAAAATCAATAACCGAATCGTTGCTCGTGTCAAAAACGTAGTCCGTCCACATTGCGCAACTTTTTCCGAGTTTTTTTATTTATTAATTAGCTGAATTCGGCAGACGTCCTGTCAGTCTGTGTTGTAAGTTTTCATTGGGATCGGTTGACCGATGTAAAAGTTGGTATGTGGTAGAATCATCTGGTGGGGAGCTGCAACAAAGTGGATAAAGAAAACGAATTCTTCGCGAAAAAATACATATACATGTCAATTTTCAAGGTGATCGGTTGAACGGTGCAGAAGTTGATATGCTGCAGCGCCACCTGGTGGGAGCTGCAACAAAATAAAAAGCAAAAAAACCTTCTCCATAAAAAAATACATATACATGCAAATTTTCATAGTGATCGGTCGAACACAAACGATCACGAACATATATATTTTTACATTTTTGAAATTGTACATCCCGACTGAAACTATTGTACAAGTTGAAAAATTACACAGTTTGAACAAGTTCTATCGTTCTATCACTTCTTCACTATTAAATAAATCATAATACTTATGGTGAAAGTCATATAAACTATTAATTGAATAAATTTCGATTTTTTTCAAAATCACTAAGTACAAATTAACGTAAGTTGAATTCGCGTAACTCGAGAACTTAATGTATAGATTTAAAGAATACCCTTTTTACTTTTCAGATGTGAATCAGATCCGAATCTGAGCAAACAGTGGTTCTGTGTGCAGTGCGCACTGTTGAACAAGTCTGTAGGATGGCGATGTCTCATATGTGAGACGATATCGCCGCATGCACGCGTTTACCGTCATCAGCCCACGCCGCCCGAGTCCTCCGACAGCATGACGCCCATCGAACGTGCCATTTCTCATTCCGGTAACATTCCTGACAATTTGAGTATCCGAATCGGTTCAGAATCTCACAAATCTTTGTTGTAGGTGCAACGAGAAGTGGTCACGTCGACGGCGTCACTGTGCCCCGGTGCAACACTATCACAGTGATGAGTTCCAAGGAAAACAGTTGTCAAGAGGCTCCCAGGCTGCTGTCTCTCGGCAACGACGAGTACGCTTCGGACAAAGCGTCCGCCGGGGTCACGAGGTCTCACTCTCACGGGTCAGTGCCGTACACTCAACCGAGCCTCGGCAGGTCTTCGGCCAAAGATATACACGTCAGTAAACAGCTCGCGAGACCGGCCAGCCTGTCGATGTCGGATCCGGCGGCCTGCTTGTATTACGACGACGGATGCAAACAGCCTTATCACGATAGACAAAAAAGTGAGTCTCATTGTCATAATACACCCAAACACTCGAAAAATAAACAATCGGAATCCAGATCTAATTGGGAATTGAACTATTTGAAAGATTATAAAAGTGAACAAAACAAACAGTTCAAAATTAAAAAATGGGTCTGCACCAAGTGCACTTTGGAAAATCCAGAAACGAGAACTTCTTGCGAAGTATGTTTATTTCCTCATAGTTTTCCCGATCAGTATCCCAAACATGAAAGTAAAGCTATCACTACGCTCAGTAGATATGAAAGTATTAGAAGAAGAAACGGGACTTTGCCTGTCCCTTCGAACAGGGGAGTCGTAATATCAGTCCCCGATTGGCCGAAAGATGAAAAACCTGACGTTTTAAAAAATTCAGCGTCCGTAAACCCATCTGACATTCGCCCAGCTTATCAAAGATCTCTATCTGAACAGACAGACATTGTTAAAAACAATCACTTACAATCTGGTAAAGTGATATCTAGTAGAAGAAGCTTACACGAGTGTTATGATCTGACTTCATCGTCTTACTCAAATAGTGATATTATTAAATCGTCTAATTTAAGTTATCACAGCAGTAATTTAGATAGACCTAATAGTTATAGTAATTTTTCAAATAGACACAGTATTATAAGCAACGATGCACAAAGCAAGCTAATCCATGACAAAAATTTAGATTCAAACGCTGACAAAGATGATTATTGGGATGAATGTGAGGGTGTTATTTATGCCTTGCCAAATAAAGGAAAGTACAAAGACCTCCATCTTCAACTACAAGTGAGCGACTCCGGAGTTAACTACTCGTACGTCGCCACTTCTGATGACATTAGATTAAATAATGACAATGGTAAAAGTTCAGTTAACTGTATGAACAGTATAAGTAGTGAGTATCCACATTTAGAAAATGCTGTGCCAATTGGAGAACATCTATCAGACAATATAGCCGTGTCCGAAGTCACATCGATAGCCGATAGCAGTAACATACGCACATCTCATATAGGAACACGCTTCGTGCCGAGAGATGTCAACGAAACTAAGATTCATAGAGGCAACGACATTTCTGTACCTTCTGACTCGGATAGCTTGTCTAAGTAAACCAATCATTTTTTAATAATTTATTTTATTATTTGCCCATTTTCAATATTTTTTCATTATCGTAGGGGAGGTGGACGAATGTGGTCATGCGGGGCATGTTCATATGCATATAATAGAGCCTGGATTAATCGCTGCGATGTTTGTGCTGCTCGTCGTCGTGCTCCAAGTCTCACTCGTCCTGCACTTACTACACTTGCGCCAAGGTATTCAACAGTCACTGATAATTAGAAATTTTGTATTAACATGAAAAATGTTTGATTAAATATTTTCAATGACTAGATTGGATTCTGAATCTGGGGCATCTGATTCAACGTTGCGTATTAGTGATTCAGTCAATCAAAATCAACCATCTAAAAAGAAAACTGATGGTTCGCTTGTGCCCATTGCATCTCTTGATCATGATCTTTGTAGCGACGAAATGTTATTCGCTGCTGGTTAGTTGTATTGATTTAATGATTGAAAAATTTCTGTTTATTGTAATAATCGTTTCTATACTGAAATGTATCACTTTACAGAAGGATGGACCTGCAAAAAGTGTACTTTATTGAATTTGAGTAATGCTACTGTTTGTGTTGCTTGTGGCGGGTCACGTTTACGTTCAACCCAAAACAAACAAGATCCAACTCTTCGTAAAGGAGAATTTTGGTTTGTAAATCGTGATGGCGTTTTTTTTGTTTAACTATTGTTGCTTAATATACATTTGATTTTTCCAGGTCTTGTAGTTCTTGTACTTTGCGTAATCCGCTCTCGGCTAATTTATGTTTAGCTTGTAAGACACCTCCTGTTCCTAGACATGCCCCTAATTCTTTAATGCCTTCCCTTAGTTTAAGTGTTGAAGAGACGTCAGGTTAGTACTTTTTACATATATTTATATTTTTTATTCAGATTATTATCTTACTCTAAATTTCCAATGTATTTTATTATAGGGCGACGTAGTCCTTCTCCAGCACCACCAATACCAAAAAGATCAGTTGGCTCAGTTACGCCTAAACCTAATCCACCTTCTGAGTCCCGAAGGTTTGTTGTCATTATTTCAAATCGATATCTACATAAATTTAATATTATTAATGTATAATTATTCTCTGCAGTTATCGTAATGCAAGTAGCTCTAATCATTCAACAAGTGAACTTGTGGAATGGCACTGTACAGCCTGCACTTTTACTAACGCTCCTCTTGTGTTGCAATGTGAAATGTGTCAGTTGGCTAAGCCTCAACCCCAAGCGGAGATTTCAGTGATTTTAGATGGAAGCTCGACTTCTGCGGCACCATCATCTGATTTGATGGCAATTTGCGATGCTTGTATGCATTCTTTTTAAAATACTTTTATTATTTCACAATAATATTCATCAGAATGTTAATATTTATTGTTTTGTTTAGCTACAAGTGAACAAGGACGTCAAGAAAGTACTCAAATGGAAACATTAAGACTGAAAGAAGAAAGTTTAGCTTGGGCACAATGGCAAGAAATTCTCACACAATGCATGCAGGTTTGTATTTTAATTTTCGTCTGTTTCTTGAAATCAACATTTAACAATTATGGAATAATAATCAATATTTTTAATTTTGTTTTTAGAGAGGTAGTCAATTTGTGGATGAAACCTTTCCAGCAGCACCCAAATCTTTATATTATGGAGGTGGAAGTGCGTCTGGTCCAGTAGTTGAACAACCAGCTGCTAGATGGTTAAGACCAAGACAGATACATGTTGATGCTGAAGATTCACATTTACCTTGGGCTGTTTTTCGTCATCCAAGACCTAGTGATATATCTCAAGGTTTTATTGTTTTCTGAATACTTATTAATTTTTTGTGTTTGTTTCAATCATTTTGTTAATATTGTATTTTTTTTAAGGTGTGTTGGGTAATTGTTGGCTTTTGAGTGCGCTGGCTGTATTAGCCGAAAGAGATTGGCTAGTACGTGGAATTGTGCTTCGAGGCGAAGGAGTTTCACCTCAAGGAGCATACCAGCTTCGGTTGTGTAAAGATGGTCGTTGGACAACTGTACTCGTTGACGATTTATTGCCTTGTGATAAAAGAGGAAATCTTGTGTATTCTCAAGTAAGATTGATACAAGACAATATGTGTTATATTTATTCTTGAATTTTAATTCATTATTATTTCAGGCTAAAAGAAAGCAACTCTGGGTTCCTTTAATTGAAAAAGCTGTAGCGAAACTTCATGGGTGTTATGAAGCTTTAGTATCAGGAAGAGCAATTGAAGGTAATTAAAACTTATTTATTTTGTTGCGTACTAATCATGAGATGTTTTATGGAAATGTTTTATTTGTTTTATAGGATTATGTACGTTGACCGGAGCACCATGTGAATCTGTTCCATTACAAGGAGGTGCTTGTGCTGGTGAAGAAGAACTTGATAGAGATCTCGTATGGGCTCAACTATTATCATCTAGACAAGCAAGATTTTTGATGGGTGCTTCTTGTGGTGGCGGCAATATGAAGGTAATAAAAATAATTGCACTCAATTTTAACTTAAACAGTATAAAAAATTAATTTGCCATTTAATTTTAGGTGGATGAAGAGGAATACCAGAGACTAGGGTTGAGACCGAGACATGCATATTCTGTTCTTGACGTTAGAGATGCACCAGGCTCATTACGTTTATTACAACTACGTAATCCTTGGGGCCATTATAGTTGGCGTGGTGCCTATAGCCATTCATGTCCACGTTGGACAGAGCCCTTGCGTCGAGCATTGCATGTAACTCGTGAAACTGATGATGATCAAGGAGTATTTTGGATTTCATTTGATGACGTCCTGAAGTAAAATATTTTTTTGAAAAACTCGATTATATCACTTTCATGTAGATGTGTTTCGATCATGTTATGCATTTTTTTTTAGATACTTTGACTGTATTGATATTTGTAAAGTTCGTGTAGGATGGCATGAAGTGAGATTGACTGGAATTTTACCACCACTTGCTTCTACAAGACACTTGTCATGTTTACTTCTTACTGTTCTTCAGCCTACTGAAGCAGACTTTACACTATTTCAGGAAGGTCAAAGGTATATTGCTTTTTCAGTAATTTTTATTTTTATCATATGTATGGATTTGATTTTCAACTTCATTTTCTTAAATGACAATAGGAGTTCAGCAAAAGCTCAAAGATCTCAGTTAGATTTGTGCGTGGTAGTTTTTCGTGCCAGAGCTGGGGCTGCCCCTCATCCGGGTCGCTTAGTTGCACATAGTAAAAGACAGGTAAATATTCATACTTAAATTTTTCATTATGATCTATTTAATGTTTCAATATTTCTATTTTAAATTCGAATGCGACAGGTTAGAGGATTTGTGGGGTGCCATAAAATGTTAGAACGTGATCTGTATGTTGTTGTTTGCTTGGCATTCAATCATTGGCATACTGGCTTAGAAGATGCTGCAAATTTTCCTCGCCATGTTCTCGCTGTACATTCATCAAAAAGATTGCTTTTACAAAGAGTTCCTCCTCCACCGCACGTATTGGCTGATGCTATAATTGGTCTTACCTTGGCTCGTGGTCAACGCCACGAAGGCCGACAAGGAATGACCGCTTACTATCTCACTAAGGCATGATTTCATCTCAATATGTGTATTTAATTTTGTTATATGGTTGTTTTATTTATTATTAATTTATTAATTTAATTAGGGTTGGGCTGGTTTAGTAGTCATGGTAGAAAACCGACATTCGAACAAATGGATTCATGTTAAATGTGATTGTCAAGAGAGTTACAATGTGGTATCTACAAGAGGAGAATTAAAAACTATAGATTCTGTACCACCTTTGCATAGGTAAAGTTTCTTTTTAAATTGAATTACTGGTAAAGTTTATGTATCGCCCATGAACGTACCAACCTCACAAGTGGTGAAATGCATACATATACAAATACAGTTATAAGTTTTAAGTTGGTACCTTGCATTCACACACACATTCGCATCCAACTTTTGATGTTAAACGTCAGTTGATTATTTCTATACGAAATAGAACCCAACCCAACCTAGCGGATGAAATTGGGTTTTGTATTGATGAATTGATCTTGGTGTTGAATACTCTAATGATACTTCTCCGATACCTGAACAAAAAGTTTCGTGGTCTCTTTGTATCAAGCGCTCTTGCTTTTGACCAATTGTTAAGTCTTCCTACTATCGTAAAATAAACCGAAATGTGAGTGATGCAATACTACAAATGAATACTCTCATGATACTGCTTTGATACCTGAAAAAAAAGTTTCGTACGACCAACTGCCAAACTGCGAACGAGTATAGGTGCATGTACGTGTATAAACGTAATGCTGGGAGACAACTTAAAAACTAGGCACGCCAATCTCTGTATGTGTAGGTGCATGTTCGTGTATATGTCACAGCTCAAGTGTTCATTTTTGTTTGTTCATACCCATACTAGTTTGGGTATACCCAAACTATCGATTTTAGTTTGAATGTCAACTTTCAAATTTTACTTGAATATAATTGTGTCTAAACTAAAAATAGACGTCATAAGTATCATGCTTGGGTTAGGTTGGGTTAGCGTTTTAGCCTGAGTTGTGAAAATGTGTTCAAAACTTATTCGAAGTTCAAACTGACACGACGGGTAGACACTACGCGTATTTCTCGATTAGTAGTTGACACACCAATTTCCACCTTATTGATATTTAACATAAGAGCGTTATCTGAGTACAAACAACTTAAATTGTCGTACTACATTAACAATTGGAGTAGAGTTGTTAAAAGGTATATAAACAGAATAGTTTGTGCATAAACAAAGTAGACACTCAAACTGTAACATATAAACGTATTTCACCACTTGGGAGGTTGATACGTTCATGGACGGTACATAAACTTTACCGAATTACTTTTGATTTGACGGCAGAAAATTATTTAAATGAATTATTTCAGACAAGTAATCATCGTATTGACTCAGTTGGAAGGTAGTGGTGGATTTTCTATAGCCCACCGTTT
Organism: Hydropsyche betteni; assembly: GCA_028571205.2. Taxonomy (NCBI): domain Eukaryota; kingdom Metazoa; phylum Arthropoda; class Insecta; order Trichoptera; family Hydropsychidae; genus Hydropsyche; species Hydropsyche betteni. The sequence goes on along the minus strand of JAOXNN020000052.1, from coordinate 2,255,001 downwards.
GACGCATCGATTAGCCACAACGGGTACTCTTCACGACTGGGCAACGCCGCCAGGCAGTGGTGCTTCCAGCAATTCGTCTGCGGCTGCTGGACTGTCATCGACCGATCCTGCCACTGAAGACGACGACACGTACCGTCATCATCAACCACCGCTAGATTATCAAGTACACGGCTTGCACGCTCCTCGTCTCATCACATGAGCACGTATTATGTATTTGTCGCTACCTATCCTGTTCACACTGTGATTTTAAAATTCTGACATGAGAATTTTAAGTGAAATTTAGTGAATTGATATAGTGATAATGGTGTGAATTTGTGCATATGTTTATACTCACGTGCTGATATGAATACTCATCTTTTCAAATGTATTGCTAAATTTGTTCTTGGAACAAAAATAGACAGTTAATATTGTGTAATTACTACGAGAAGATACATATTTTATATGAAAATATAACTTATCTCTATTAGAGTATACATAAAAGTTCGTTTTGTCGACTCAAATGGACTATTTGCATGTTATGGGGTTTATGCACAATTTAATAAATGAGTAAGGTACACATCCATTAAAATTGGTTTCACCATTAGTTGAATGTTATATTTACACTTTAGTCACCATATCTATCATATTTTTAATCTTATAAATTTTTAGATCTGTTTTGTTTTATATTGATATGTCGATTTGCTGTTTTCACAAAAAAAAATTATGGAAAAGTAAACTTCGTGTATGATTTCAACGAGTGCAATATTTTAATTATGCATATTTATAGACATACACACACACCCAAATTTTATATCGGTAGCAACAAATTTTATAGCACATGTCAAAATAAACTATGTGTGTGGTAAACTTTTTTCATAAATTAATTTTATTATATTTTAGTCAACATCAGTATTGATCTTGTATTCCATGAATCTTACTAAAAGATCATATCTCTCTTTTACAAATTTATTTTTATTTAAAATATATAAGTTTGTCACCATTTATAATACTGTGCTATATTAGAGTATTTTATGAAATATATTCTTACGTTGGTAATATCTGAAATTCTATCATTTATCTTTTCTATCATGATGATTTAAAATATCATTCCGCGAAGTTATGCAATGTTTTGAACTGTTAAAAATTATACTCATTTACTTATAAAAAATATTTTGTTAATGTTTTTTGTGTATATTTTTTTATTATTTTGCTCAAATTGAAATACAATTTTAATTGACGTTGTATGAATAAGTTAACGGTATAGCCCTAAAAACTGTGATATATTTCATTCATTATTCTAAGCTTAAGTCGTTAATATTCTATCTTACGTAAACCTAAAACTTGTTTACTTTGAGTTTCTCATTTTGGATCCTCACTAGTCCATTGTATGTTTTTTTTCTCAATATGTGTTATTTATTTTTACTAGAAGTTGTGAGAATAATTCATCACTGCCAATTTAATTATTAAAATTGATAATTTGCTTATTGAACATTATCTTTTCATAAACTTTCACTGGAATGTATTTCATTCATTTTTTTCTATAATTTGAGTGATAAGCTGTGAAAGTAATTATTTTGATATGTTAAGACTGCCAAAATTAGTCAGCTATGCTTTCACGTTTTCATACGTACACAATTCAAAAATGTTGTGAATTTGTATTTTTCATTGTGGATATTTGTAGACATTTGTGACAATTTTTTTTTTTGCTTCTCATCTTGTATTTTATTAGTTTTGTGTCTGTTTTCATTATTTTGCTCATTAATGCTAACAGACTGAATTGTTTATTTTGTATTAATATTATTTTTGATGGTTTTATACATGATTTTTTTGTTTTTACATTTTTTTTAACTTGCCAATAATTTATTATGATTTTTGTCAATATGTTTTCAATTTAATTCTTGTTGATTAATACATAGTTATTATTAATAATAGTTGTCTGTGCCATATGAAATACTTAAATTGCATTTTTATTATATTGCAACAATTTTTATTACATAGGTATTTAATGCAATAAGTCTGTTGAAGTACATTTGCAATTGATGAGATTAGGGTATAAAAAAACCATTTCTGTGATTTACTGTTCTTAGAAACATAATAGTAGCAAAAAAATTCTCTGAAATATGGTCAACATCTCGATCACCACTTAAATTGTGCAAAAGTTTTCTTTTTTGATATCGTTTGTTCGTTCCACCAATGAGTTTATCATTTAAATAGATTACTCGTATGACTTGTAAATCATATATGTCCAATGAATAATTTCTTATATCTTGTGACGTTTATTGTCATTTAAGTCCAGAATAGCATAATAAAATGTGATAATCAATTTTGTAATCGAAAAGACACTTCGATCTCATTTGATGTTTTTCATCAAGTCATAAAACTTTCAGAATCGCATAACACAGAGGACTTGACAACTTATTTGGAATATATGTATTTCCAAATGTACATACTCATTATTTTTAAGGAAAAATAACTTACTTTTTTAGTTGTTTCTCAAAAATAATACATTTGTTTATTTGATGACTTTTTATGAGCTGTGTGATGGCACAATATATACATACATACTATGATTGGAAATAAAGAAATGTGTTCTAATAATGTGTTTTAATGTTATCAATACAACTATACATTTTTTAAAGATGAAAACAATTACTCTGATTTATTTTATAAGTATGCCGTTCTCGCCATTGATGTTGAAGGGTAGCAACAAATGTTGCATATGAAGGACATGAGTTTTCTTTCTTCTGAATAATTCAAAGTTTCGCTTTGTTTGCTATTTGTTGAGAAGTGGTGGATGAAGTTTTCTAAACCTTACTCCTTAGAAATGGATTTTTGAAAAAATAATTAAATTTGCAATTTGTGTTATTTTTTATATGATTTCTTGTACACAAGAGAAAAATACTTTTACTATTTACAGAAAAAAGCATGAGAACTAAAAAGTTGCAATTTTTCTCATGCTGCATTTTATTGTTATGTAATATAGTTTTTTTTATTTTGTACACAGTAAACAAGACTTACAATAATTTATTTTTAAATTTTCAGACACATTTACATTTACAAATTATTAATGGCATTTTCATAATAATATTGCACATAAATATCAAATAAATAAAAAATAAAAAAAATACTTCCAAGTACCATTATATACAGTTATATATCTATAAATGTATATGTTAAAAAATATAGAAACATTGCCTCATTTTTATAATCTTATGAAAGGCTTAAAGAATCAAAATATTTTTTTATCGAATTACAATGATTATTCATTTTTTCCATTTAAATATTATATTTGGAATACAACATTAATAATATATAATATATTTGTTTTCACAATGACTGAATCGTTAAATTCCTATCGAGAATAAATTACGGTTGATCCTTGGGCTCATTCAGAATCAAACTGAAACAACGGATGTCGGACAAATCAGTGAAATATGCATCTACAAAACATTTAACATTGACCCATAGTTTCCCGTTCACATTATATTTTTTACATATAACACATACATTAGCATATATATCAACGGAGACAAAAAACACATAATATTCAAGTAAACACTTAGGACAACACAGAACAGAAAACCATGGGTCAACACATACAGCCACCGTACGTTGCCAGAACAAGCCGATACCCTTTATGAACAGAAACCGAACCGACAAATGTAACATGTATGCATCAAATGAGAAACGTCATGCTATGAATAATTTAATTGACTAATTCAAAAAATTTTCCTTCACTTTTCAAATGGGGGATAAACGCGTTGTATGCGGGACTAATGAGGATAACAGCGGTTGAGACGAGGTGTTGTTGGGGAGTTGTGATGATCGGCGAGAGGCGATCTCGGACTTATTCAAGCTTGGGACGATGTCGTCTCCGCCTCCTGGTCCTGGCTCATCAGATCGCGTCGTCTCCTGCCCGATCCGAACTCGTACAGCTGCTGGTAGTTGCCTCCTGGCAGGTGTTTGCCTGGCGATTCGGACTTTTTGCCCAGACCGAATTCGTATGCGGCTTTTTTGCCTAGACCGAATTCGTAAGCTGCCCTTTTACCGAGACCGAATTCATAAGCTGCCCTTTTGCCGAGACCGAATTCGTATGCCTTTTTGCCCAGACCGAATTCGTATGGTGATCGTTTGCCGAGGCCGAATTCGTATGGGGATCGTTTGCCGAGGCCGAATTCGTATGGGGATCGTTTTCCTAGTCCGAACTCGTATGGGGATCGTTTTCCCAGGCCGAAATCGTATGGGGAACGTTTTCCTAAACCGAATTCGTATGGTGATCGTTTTCCGAGGCCGAACTCGTATCCTTTTGCTAGTCTTTTATTGCCTTCTCCGGAGTTGGATGATAATCTTTTGCCCAGCCCGAAGCTGTAAGGTCGGGCTCGTTTTGGATCTACATCTGAAAAGCGAGAACGTTAATTAATTTGATTCATTAGATCTGTATCAAGATCATGATATTCAAAACATTTCGAAATAATATTTATATTTTCCTTATGATTAAATCAAAATATCACCGGATGCATTATTTGATTATTTTCGAAACATTATAGGGTAACAACAGCAGTTGTGGATCATGTGTACTTTTAGTTGACGTGACGATAATTTTTTAGAAAGGGTGCGATAGATAAGCAGTTTATCTAATGCACTCATTCCGAAAGATGATCAACTACAAGTACATATTCCATCACTGGTGTCGTTACCCTACATATTTCAAAGTCTATAAAATGGGAATTGAGATAAAAATAGTGGTTTCAAAGCGATGTATGTAAATTGCACATGTAAGTATGAAAAATATGCGTATCAGTTTCAAGATTTTTATTTTATCAAATAATGTTCAGAAAAGTATTATTCTGAAAGACGAGTCCAAGTTGTATATCTAACAAAAGACTCCTCAGTACTATGTAAAACGATGCACGATAAAAGTTAAACCCAACTCGAACCGTAGAGTAGATAAACTTTGAACAAAGAGAAACTTTATACAAACCCACATGTCAATACTTATTTTCAGCAATTTAAAATACGAATTTTATCAGATTTCGAAACGAATCATGCACAAAATAAAAACAGAATCAACAGGTATCAGCCCCGCCGAAAATAATCCGCGCAATCCCTCGGCTGTTTAGCATTCGCGGAAACGAAAGGGAACGGCGCCAAAATGCGAAACGAAAACCGCTCCGGAAAATACAAAAAGTATAAACCGGCCCTTTTAATCCGATTCGCCGGCGGCCGAATTTAATTACGGCCACTAAAGTGGACGTTTTTATTTCGCGCACGAGCCGCCACTGAGCGCCCCCGTGAATCGCAATTAGCCGAGGGACTGCGCCCCCCGGGGGCCCCCGTGATGTCGATGAAGTGTGTGTTGAGGATTTTTTCTGTATTATAGATAGTTTTAGGCCGTGCTGTGAGTTGTTTGGAGGTGGTTTTTATGAAGTTTGACTCTGATCGAATAGGATATTCAATATGAAATTTGTTCGTTTTAAGGTTTTTTTTTTAAATGATTTATCTGTTGATTAAATAATTTGGAATATTCATGTTTTTCATGATATGAGAATAACTGAATATATATGAATCGTGATGTTAGATTTTGTAAAGAACTAAATTTGGAAGTATAAGAAAATTGATGGGTTGAAATTATATTTAAGCACTTGGAGTGTTTTATTAAAATTAATCATGAAATCAATAAGAGTTTTTATTTCACGTAAATTAATTTTAAGAATCCATATAAATTCAAATAAATATCGATTTCAAAATAATTTATTATTTAAATTATCCATTTAGGGGAGCTTATCTAGTTTCGTGATTCTGTTCGCTTGTTTGTCATTGTCTTGTATTCTATAGTAAAATAATTAAAACAAAGCTTACAATTATAAAGCATCAACTTTCTTTTTTATCGAACTATTATTTAGATTTTGTAATTCATTATCAATTTGGTGTGACATATCCTCAAATGATCGAATCTGAGACGTCTAATTTCGTATCAAACTGGCTAATTCTGTGATAGTGGTCGTGAAATTCCGTTATTTTGAGAAAAGTTTCATAATATAATGTTTTTGATAATAAAAAGATTGGCATTGAAATGTTATAGAAGTTTACTACTAACAATACTTTTTCAAAATAATTGGCGATTTTATTTGAATACTTTTCACAGTTTCAAGAAAAGCAAAAATAAATGAAAAAAAAATTTCTTTAATGAAAATAACTTAAATGATGAATATTTTCATCAATACTGACTATTGTATGTTTACGCAGCTATTTTTTGTTATTTATCATAAAACTAAAAGTTGTTAACCTAATATAAAATGTTAATATAATGCTCAGATTTTTAAGGCTATGATTATGATAATCATCCTTGTAAATATTTTAATAAAAAAATATTAAACATTTTTACATATACTCCTATTCTATCCAATGATAGTAAAAAATATATGTAGATCGAAAACTTTGTTTTACTCATTCGAATCACGCGTGTACTCCGCACAGCGAAAAAACAAAAAAAAATCGTCGCAAAACGTGTCTATACTTGCATCATACGTGATGGTTATTAATAAATTACATCATCATGAATTCACGAATAAAGTGGAAAACTTTTAGTAAATATAATTCTCTAAAATACGTTGGTATTATTAAAAAAATCAACTTTATTCCGACTATCACAGAATTAGACAAGTCTCCCTTATTCAAAATTAAGATCAAAATTTTCTATTTATACTTTCCCTAATCAATAAAAATTGAATCATCCAAATCGAAAAGCAATCAATTTCTAATATTCCAACGTAAAAAACCGATCAAAAACTTCAAAACACCAACATAACCTCCCACGCACATATCAAAAAGTCGCAATATTAACGCAATCAATTAATTCTGATGCGTCGACTTAATTTCGAGAGTCGGAGTATATTAAAAACGTCACGAGTGCTTCCGCAAATTCGATATTAAACCGCGTAAGAGCCTTATCATCAGGCTCGGCATGATTACAAATCTTTTTTTTTATATCGTGCTTGGTGGAAAAGTTGACAGAGCCATTGAGCGATAATGGTTATGCAATAACATCAATTTATGTTTTAATATTGCACGGAAATTGGTGAAGAGGGACGATAAGTGCTGGAGAGGTTTTTGGTGCGTGGATGGCATTTAGGTTTTTGGGAGTTTTGTATTTGGATATTGTTTTATTGGAGAGTTAGTGCAACGATATTGTCAATGGTTTAAGTATGTCAATTTGTATTGGTAAGTGGTTTGTTATGTGGTCGGTAGATTAATGTGTAATTTGAAAGTTAGTCGGAAACTATTTAATAAAGAATGGTTTCAATATTTGGCTCTTCGTAGGTATTCTTCCATTTTTTTATTAATTTTAAAAGTAAATTACATAAACTTCTAGCTTAGACTGCCGAATTTGTCCTGCAGTGGATAACTAATAGGCTGCTAATGATGATGATGATGATGATGATGACGATGGCATAAACTTCAACAATATTTATATACAGAAAATCCATTTTTAATGAAGTACTAATAGTACTATAAACTGTACTAATAAATGAATGCGATCGCATAGCAAACAATTTGGAAAAAAATGGTTCTTTGTATTAAAATTTTAAAATAATTTTATATCTTTCAATACTACATATTGGGTAAAGCGTTATTTAACATAGAATTTCAATTAAGATAATTTAATAAAAAAAATCTTTATAATTCACCAAAAAAGTTAAAATAGTTGCATATTTATAACGATTTAAAAAAAAACATACATTTAAAGGGCTTAGAAGATAGAAAAATAATATGCAAATCACGTCAAACGGCACAAAAGCCGACACCCACAGCCATAACCCACCCGCCCACGTACCGCTTTCGCTCCATTCGAACGAACGGCGCGGAAAAAGCGCATTCGAAAACGCCCGCCATTTGAAATGCGAATAAATTCATTCCACGCCGTCAGTCGCGCGCCAAACGCGTCCGCCATTTTGTGGCGATAACAACGCAAATTGCGTCCCGGTCGAAGATCAAACTTCGCTCGTTTGCGAGCAATTAAAATTGTAATTTTCGATCAACAATGCGCCTAAATGGCAATTCGAGGCCCGGAATTGTACGATAATTTATTAGGTTGATGTTTATATGTTTTAATCTAGTTTGTTTTAAATTATTGTAGTTTAATATTTTTATTGTATTATAGTGGTTTGTAGAACTTAATGCTGTTATTCTTAAAATTTCTAAAAAAAAATTATATCCGGTATATTTTTCACATAAAAAATGTTATTAAAATATTCAAGAGTAAAAAAATAAAAATAATATTCAATTCGTAAGTTGATTAAAAACAATATTAAATGTTTAAATAAAGGATTCCGATAAGATCATAGAATTCCATTACAATATTCCATCAAAAGAGATCATTTTCTTTGCGTTGTCAAAGAAGCACCTCAAAACTCTCATTCAGCCCAAAACGATGAGATTTTTTCCGAGTAAATTTTTCACACTTTGACCAAATTAGAACCCTGATGGGATATTTTTCTCATCAGCTCTTTCTGCTACCTTGAACCGCCAAAATAAGAAAAAACGAGTAAGAAAAATACCCTTTGAGGAGCACCGGTGCGGATAAACAGATTTTACTATTCGACTGTACACGAGTCGGAAAAATCTCTGAAAATAAAAGGAAATATGACGCAAAATACGATATGCATATTTCCATGTGAAGGAGATGCTTTTTCTTCGTGTGGAGTTCAAGGATTCATTTTTTTGTTTGTTTATTTAGTTGTTCGACGTCCATTAGTGGAAACCGATATTGATGTATGGAATATATTTAATGCGACGTATAAAATACGAAATGGAATTGAATAGTCTGCAAAATGGTTGATATTATTTTTTAACATTCGTATAACTTTCTTGAAGACTGCTTAATTGTGGTCGGAAAACGTCTGCCTCGTAAAAGGAAGTCCATTAAACTCATTTTAAAATATATGATGTCGTAAAATGAGTGTAGTTTTTTTGTTAGTTCATGCTTTTATGCACTGAAGCTTTTACGATGAAAGTTGTTTAATGTCATCGATAGACATTCTCGATCCAAATTCATAAAACGAAATTAATCATCATGAAAATGCAATTAAATTGAATATTTATAATAATCTATATACGTTATAAATTTTAATTTAAAAACTTACCATAAAGTTCGTCATCGTTATCCGGCGACCACTCAGCACCTTCATCGTCCTGCTCCATCATCTGATTATTATTCCAAGGAGTGTCTTCTTCTTCAAGATCGACATCATCCTCTTCAGAAGGATGCAACCTCTTTCCGAGTCCGAATTCATACGCAGGACTCCTTTTGCCTAAGCCGAAGTTGTAAACTGGTAACCTTTTATATTCTGATACGTAAGTGTAGGCCCTCTTCTTGCCGAGGCCGAAATCGTAAGACGGAGCTCTTTTCTGGATGTGATTGGTTTCGATCTGGTCTGATTCGTCCATTTTGTCTGTGGGGTTTATCGTCTGGTCCAGGGATGAGCCTGGTTGGGTTTCCGGGGAACAAAGGACTTGTGCACCGAAGACTAACACTAAAACGCCTAAAGTAAGCGCCGGCATTCTGGAAAAATTGAAAGAAATTTGTTATTAATCATAAAATATTTTTATAATACAAAAATTATTGTTAAAAATAAATATATTATTATTATTCGTAATAACTCATTTTGCTTTGACCCATAATCGTTCTTGATAAAGCAAGAGTAACATATTTAATTATTGGCAAAAGCTTAGTCATTTTCTAAATTTGTAGCAAGTATACAATTGTTTAATTATCTGAGCCTTAAGGGAAATCTGTTCACTTGTAGGATCATACTTTGGAAAATGTTTATTTAGGTTAAACTTAAATGATATTGTTTACTTCGATTCGTGATCTAAAATAATTTGAATACATTTAAAATTAAACTATTATCGAAATATGTACATATTTGTAAGCACATTTAAGTGACTCGATATTTTAAATTAATTTCTATGGAAAATTTTTGGTTTGACAAATTTCATGAAAAGGAAAACTTGAAGTACACGTATTTCACCAAGCAATAAAAATGTACATAAAATTCATGAAACATTTCAACCAAAAAAGACAGACAGATGAAAATAATTTGAGTTACTTTCAAAAAGAACAACCCCGCGATTTCAGAGCGGAAAAAAGAAAAATTCTCCAAACGCATACATTATTCAAGAAAACTCCCGAGCAAAAACTCTCATTTCCAACGTTCAACTTATCAATTAATACATTTATGCAATCATCGCAATTTCCTCTCAATCCTGAGCCTATAAATATTCGTCACTTCAACAAATTTACATACAATTATACCAAGAGGCGGATTATGTCCAAAATGGATGGACACCAAAATTTGCGATAACGCACGTATATTGTCAATGCAGATTGAACACAACTATTTAACAACATCCTGATATTGTCTAAGATGTAAAATGAGGATTTAAATACAAATTGAATTGATTTAAATCTAAATAATCAAATTAATGACGCATTTTGAAGAGACATCGACGAATTTGATGCTCAAACCCAATGTTTTTTTAAAGGTCGTTTCAATCAGATTTAAAACGGACCAATTAGTGCCCCTGAAGTAGATTTTCATTTCATATAAAAAGGTAGTATTATGTATTTGTATAAAGGAAAATAAAATTATCTTCTTTATTTTAAGGGTTTCAAGTAAATTGGTTTTTCGAAATGTTCGAGTATCAATTAGGAACGATTGCCCGTATTATTGAATATTGAAAATTTCATGCGCGACCGTTATTAATAACGGGTAAACTTTGTTGCCGTGTTGCACATAAATTAATATTATAATCCGATACAGATAATGCGGAAAGCACACGTCTATAATTCAAAGCTCGATCGGAAAAGTTTAAATTTGTTTTCGCATTTTGCCGATAAATTTATGCGGCACGCTAAGTGAAATAGATTTTTCTCAAAATGTGTCCGATCTATTAGAATTTCTAATTTAGATTTCATCGGGACGTTATTGTATGCGCCATTCTTTTACAATTCCAAAGGAAATTCGAAGGAAATGTAATATTTTAGTGGCTGTTTTTTTTTTTACGTCGTTTCTCGTCCACTTTCTGCGAAGCTTACAAAATGAGGATATTGAATAGGAAGCGAAGACAAGAATTGTAATTGATTTTCTGTATAATTGAGCTTTTTTAATTGCTTGAACGATGACGATTTTTACGATAGATTTTATTGCAACTGGGAAAGTATTTTTTAAACATTCAACCAAATTTTATACTAATGAAAGAAATTTGGAAAAACATAAAAAGAATTTGTATTTAATGTTGTACGCCATTGTTATCGTAAGATAATAGTATAGTATTATTTAATGACGAAATGGTTTGTCATTATTTATATTAGCATCGAATGAATATTTATTTGATAATAATAGCCATTATGATCTTTCAATAAGCTTATTATAATACATGAACGATAATGTATAGATATTATTAGGAGTTGAATAATTAAAGTAGGATTATTTCACTGTATAATGTATCATTATGCACATTGTGATTATTTAATTGTATCATAAATAAAGGAAATATACAATTTTGTCATTTTGTAATGAAAAATAAAGACTATTTCAACATCAATACTTTCACGAGAATGTCTGAGACTTGGTATTTCAATTCATTTTTAATGTATTTCACGCTGTTATATGGCAAATTGAGACATTAGCGGTGCACAGAAGAGTGTTCTAATTTTGTAGTAAGCCCTTTGTTGTGTTTTCTTGCACTATGTGCACATTTCCTGAAATCTTTTATATAAAATTGAAGCTTAACAGCGTCTGTGAAACACCACAATAACAGGATTTTCGATGGCAAATTGTCTACCAGAGATTTTCCAGAGTTGAATGAAAATTTGCGAGGAGGTTTTAAGTGAATTTTCCGTACAGTTCTTTACGTTTTCTTTTTCATATGAATTATTTATAAAAACCTTCAATATTTAAGTCACGTTTGTGTGGATGTGCGTGATGAGCGAAAATATGTACGTCACATAGAAAAAAATGGAAATTTCATATTTATTTTGATTAATTTTTAATTTCGATTTAATTTGGCTAGACGAACTTTTATACATATTTTCCGAAGACAGAAAACGTCCGTCAACTTGTCAATGAATTATGCAAATCGTCGTAGGGAAAAAGTTTTCGTTTTCCAACTTTCAACCGTCGGCAGAAGTAATGAGAGAATTTTCTCGAAAATATTCCGAAAGCAAAAGAGCTTATTACGAAATTAAGCGATTATTCGTACTCCAGCGATGATTAAATTTTTTTCCCTTACGCGTATATGTGAGTAAAAGTGAAATTTAATTATTCGCCCGGGAGTTCTGAAGAATCACATAAATCGTCCGAAAGTTCTCGTAATTGCTTAATATTATATTATAATATATTATATATGTATCGGATATACACAGTTGTATTAATTACATATTTTCCATTTTAAGCAATAAATATTTTAAGTGTTTTCGAAATAAAAACTTGAATAAACTTAGTCATTAAAGTGGATTAAATAGTTCCAGTCGATTTCAAATTTTCAATAGAAATCTGAAACAGTGAAAAATATTTAGCATAAAAATTTAAGAATGTTTATTAAAATATTTTTTTATTTTGAAGTTTTGTGAAATTAATTATTTCTTAATGTACTAATAAAATCGACATTAAAAGCGTTTTAAAATATAACTAAGCGATTCGTGTCGTAAAATTTCAATTATGATAGTTTTTTTGTATGAAAATGAAAAGTTTCAATTGAAATATGATATATATTTTTAATTATAAAAATCAAATAGTTAGGTAAAATGAAATTGCAAAACAATACAGTATTTTCAAATTGGAAAACTATTCATGTTTCAAACTTCGCTTTCAATGCACTGATTGATTTAGTTGAACCCTTTTAACTTTCAACATTACTGAAAACACGTCTCAACAATAATTCAGAAATTTCTCATTATTCACAAACTCGATTTCAAATAAAAACAATACGAAACACACTAACAACCGACCCAATTCAAACCCGTCTCTGAACCAAATGAGTTTTACATTTTCAATCAAACTAAAGACAACTGCGAAAAGAACGCGAATTTTCGAGTAATAATTGAACACCATTACTCCAGTCATTGTTAAAAAACGATCGAAATTTCAAAAGCTCGTAAAATTTTGAAGGGGGCCGAAATAAAAAAAAAGAGTGGAAAAGCGAGGAATTTCGCGATTTCGCCTGGGTCGTCTCATAAATGTTGTATGCAAATTCATCCCTTTAAAGGGCAAATGCGTTTACCATTCGCAAAATTAATGAGCTACGTCCACGTTCGACGTGCGCAATCGTCGTTGCGGTTTTGTGTGAAATACGATGATTAATTATTGTTGGTTAAAAGGTCAGTGTTTCTAAGAAAATTTAGTTAATTTTAGACTATTATATTGCAGGCGAAATTTGGGTATTTTGATCTATAAGAATTGATGTTTTGTATTGAAATTTTTTTGTTATATGTTCAAGATCAGAGTGTCTGTTATATTTTGGTATTAATCTTATTGTTAGGGCTGAATAAAGCAAAGATTAATGCATATGTGTAAAAAGCTTTTTGTAGCAGTAAAAGCTTTCTACGCCAACTCACAAAAACCCAACTAGGATATGAATAATTCTATGGTAGAATTAAATATGACTTGCATACAAATTTCGACGTGTTTTTAAGATAAAAAGTGAAATGTAATAATATTTCTTTTAGTAACGTTATTCATATATTTTGATTGAATAAATAACTAGGGTAAAGTGATTAAAAACGCGAAGACAAATGAAATCAAGCTTTGAGAAATATTTGAAAACTTTTTCGTCTTTAAATAACTAAGTTAATAAAATTTCGTTACACAAATCAGCTTTATTACAAATAGCTTGGTATTATAAAAATTTAAATTGAATTTAATTAAACTATAATACTTGTTATAAAGCTTTTATGAAATCACTAGATTTTATCTCGATATTTTTTCCATGACTTCGTTTCATCCATGTATGAGTTTTCACTTTTATGGCGGCTATGAAAGCTATTGAAAGATAAAAACTTACAAAGCTCTTCTAATACATGTTTGAAATTTTTCTAATATGTCCGTAATATTAAAAATCGTGTGCGTCATCTTAAATTTTTGTTATTATTTAGAATGTAATATTAACATAAATTTATAACATTGAATACACGATTAGTTTGTAAAATATTGTATTATATGACACGTATAGTGTTTTTATTCAGTTTATTTTTCCCAGTGCAGGGGTTAAAAATAAACTCTTGGTTGCATTTTAATGAACACATGTTATAAAGCTTAATCCAACAGATGTTAAAAAAAATGAAAACCTGTTGCATCATAAATACAAAATCTCAATTTTAAATTCAATCTCTTCAATAAAAATGAATATCAAATACGTTTTTCGAATGATTGTCCGTATCTAGAAATTTATCCAATTGATTAAAATATCTGAGCACTTCACAAAACATATATAATTCTAAACATTGAATTAATTAACATAATCTTATTAATACATTTTTTCCTTTAATTAACTAAAAAAAAAAAGGTCCAATCCTTGATATGCCCGTCTCTTCGTTTAATCCAATATAACGCGCAGCTGACGTTTAAAACGCGGACATACAAATTCGCAACGAGCCTTTCGCTAATCCAAATCAAATTATACGCCTTTTTCCCGAAAACGTCACAAAATACACGCGAAAAAAAAAAATACACAGTTTTATTCCATTCGGACGTCTCAGACACGTCTCCTTCATCAGGCTTTTAATTAAGCCGGTGTGCTACTTCAAAGCTTTGTGCGCCTCAAAGCTCGCCTAACGCAAAAACAATTTCGCCATAGTGTCGCCGTGTTTTGTTTTATATTATTATAACAATATATTGTTATTCCGTATGATGTTAAGCCTTATTGTGAGGTGGAACGCGCCACCACTATGGCGGTCAGGTTTGCTTTAACCGTTCGGTTAAACGGGCGGTTAAACGTACCCATTAACTGGGCGATGTTTAAACGATCGTTTCGAATATATTATATTTGAGAAACGCCTAGACGTATTTTGCATTTAATATAATATCATAATATATCAGTGATATTTTAATGGCGCCGTTAAGTTCTATCTTTGAACGGTTAAATTATGTTCAATAACAAAATAATATTTATAATCAAATTGATGAAATATTCAAATTTTTATTAATTATATTAATAATAATTTGTATTTTTTTATACAAATTTGATCTCCAATCTATAATTTTAATACTTAATATGTAAGCTTAATTCAAATAATTATTCTAACGAGTTTCCGGAATTGATCACCTAATTTGGGCACTTGATAAATTACGACCGCAAAATATCCTCTGAGGGATTTTAGGCCCTAAAGATGAACATATTAATATAAATTATATAGAAAGTAATTCATGTGTGCGACGCTTTTGAAGAATGGCCAGGTTTCAAGTATGTGCGGGATTATTAAGGTCCAAAATGAAGGGATGCGGTTGAGGAATTCGGTCGTTGTTCCTTTTGCATTCATTTATCACAGGAAGAATTATGGCGTAATTATTTGCGGGTATTAGATGGGCTTTTTTTCACATTACTTCGAGGATTTATGGCTGTCGTTATAGCAGCTTTTTTATTGTCGTATGCATGTGCGGTTTGATTCTAATATAACTCGCATCTTCCGAAGCATTAACAAAAGGAATCTGTTTCTCTCCTAAGACAATAAACAGAACCAATATTAAGTTTTTAATGGCTGTAAAATTGTTTACTGCCACCGTGTTAAAATAATTTATTTTTTTATTTCGTATATAAATTTCTTATACTGAAGAAGTTATGAAGTATATAAAGAAAATATTTTCTTTTTCATTGCGTATATTAAAAAAGTTTAAAGGTTTATTTAAGTTGAGAACACCGATTCAATTCTAATTATTTACGTTAAATAATAAGTGATGGGTTTATTGAACGCTTGTTTTCAAAGTATTAAATGAAATGTATTTTTCAATATTGAAATTTGTTATGATTACATAAAAATAACTAATCTTATTAAAAACTAGTATATAGGGATGTTAATAACATCGGCTGTAAATGTAAAGTTTGAAGAAATATATTGATAACACAATATAATGTCAATTTTTTTAGTTAAAATAGAAAAAATAAAATGAAATTTGTTAAGAAACGGAAAACGATAAAACGTGAAAATATTTAATTATCGCCAAAGGGTTTCGCTTTGGAGTATCAATCGCTTCATTCAATTCGGAACAATATCCCGTATATATAATTAACAATTATTTTGTTTATTATCGCGATTATAGCCGTTATCATAATGACCGTAAAGACTAAAGATGGAGCTCGCAATTTTCGAGCTCGTGAATGATGTAAATAGTGATTATAGCCGTTATTTTAATAGGCATACAGGCTAAATTGGAATGGCAAAGCCAGTAGTAACATCGGCTACCCGATGCCCGTACTCTATTTGAATATTTAATTAATAAAGCCATTTCATTTATTATTGTCACAATAACGATATATAGGCAAAGCCAGAGCCAGTAGGTAATAAGCATCATATTATAGACGTTAACTGTATACGCATAAAGACCATATTCGCGAAAAAGTCGCGAGCGTCATCGAACGAACGAACGAACACACACACATAAATCCGCTATTATATATAAGGGATGATATTCTACATTGAAAAATATGACAGTGATATTAAAAATCTAAATCGTTCCAAAAAAAATCAAGTCATTTATACAATTGGAATTATTTTCATAAAAATTCAACAAATCAACATATCACACAAAAACAAAAACTTTCAACCCCATCAAATACAAAAGAAAACACTCAATTAAACAGAACAAAACTCTATCAAAAAAAACCGACACCCCAAAAAAAACCGCATTTACGAACCCGAAAAAATCTTAAACAGCCGCCTCACCCATTGTCACCCCATCCTCGAGCAGTCAACGGACGGATGACGAGGGTTGAAGCGGCTACCTGTTACGCGCAGGGGGCTCAGCCCCCCGGGGGCCCGTCGCCCCCATCCCCTCGGAGCGCCGAGGCCTTCGCGGGGACCTTCGCGCTCCTCTGGCCGTGAACCGGTCCAATTTCCATGGTGGGTTTTCCGTTTCGCGACATCCGTCACGATGGTGTGTATCCCCAATTGAATTCGTTCGTGTTACAAATAAGGGGGTAATGCGACGCTGAAGATTGTTGGCTCGTTTCGTGGTGAGTTATGAGTTTTTTTTTTTCAGAAGGTTTTCTGCGTTATTTCGGGGCGGCGAAAGGAAATTGTGTTGGTGTTTTTCGTTTGTGATATTATAGGGAAATGCAATAAAGTGGCCTCGGTGAAAAATGTTTATGAAAACAACGGAAAAATTATGAATTATGATTTCTGAATGAATTTGGTTTTTAATTATCTTAATCATTTGAATGGTGTTATATATTTTTTAAATTTTATATAAACTATGATGTTTCATAATAAAACTGAATTTGCATACATTGTATTATATAATACTTGTAAATAGGCCCGATGTTAATAACATCGGCTGGGGATTTTTTACGAAACGGAAAACCATAAAATGTGAAAATTCAATTGTGTGAACTCGAAATGTGTACCCGATTTGAATATTTAATTAATAAAATAAAAATATTATAGTTCGTTTGTTATTTGTTTGTGACATATAAGCAATGCCAGTGGTTAGTAGGTAATTAGCATCATATTATAGACGTTAACTGTATACGCATAAAGACCATAGTCGCGAGTGCGACCGAAGTTGCAAGCGTCATTCTAACAGATACACACACACACACAGAAATCCGTGATTATTATATAGGAGATTATAGAAAGTAGTAACATGTATGTAAGTAAAAAGAAAAAAAAAGTACTAAATTTTCCGATAACAGAAGCTAAGCGATAAATGATACGGTCAGTAAGTAAATGTAATTAGGTATCTTTTACCATAGTAAACATAATAAAATAAGGCTTTTTTAACCAAATCCTTTAATGTTTATCTTCTAATAAAAAAACGAACACAATAAAGAAAAATGTAAAAACTTCCCATGATGCCTTCCAATAGAAAATTGTATAGACTGCATACAGACGATCCTCTTTTTACACGTTTCTGAAATAACGCGGTTCAAGGAAGAAGAACCGATATTTTTTCAATTTAAAACGGTATAAAGAAATTATTATGTCACAATGGTAAGATTCGGTGCAGGCCAGTATACTGTTGTAATTATAATTATTAAGTAAAAAATTTCGACGTTTTTTAATGATTTTACATGGTAAGATTTTTTATAAAGTACATTTAGATGGACGTTCTATCCAAATATACTAACAGTACCTATCTCCAATTTTTATATAGTGACCATACATTTTTTACACGCTAGTCTCTGGAACGTATCCCCCTTGTAAAAAGACGATCGAGTGTATTTTAACAATCAAAATCAAAGAAACAACATGAAATTTATATACGAAACGCACAATTGGCCCACAAATTCAATAGAAACGACCTATACTGAAAGGCGTTTTCCGAGCATGTACACGATGGGCCATCGCGACACACATCACGGCCATGTCCCTGCAATTACACGGAGACGTGTCCCGCTTCCGATTGTCAACCGGTCGGTTTAATGCACTTACCCTAATTGCAACGCTACACCCGGTCACATTACCACGTTTAAAATTATTCCCGCGGCCGGGGCATGCCCGCTAAACTCGTGTTTAAGCCCCCTAAGTGGATAATCCCATTTAAAGGTTGCGTCTTACGGCCCGCTTTGAAATATTATTTTATACTTCTATTGCGCCGCGCGGAACGTGACGAACGGCGGGTATTTTGTGTGTTTAATTTGATTTTATGCCCGTTTTTCGCGGCGACTAGGGTCGTTTTCGTGAAACGGGTGTAACTGAATTTTTGGTGCTGTACGGTTGTCGGACTGTCGCGCTGATGTGTTGGTACGTGGACGGGAATCGTCCTTCGGGGAAGCAAACTTTTTCAATGTCGGACAAAACTGGGAAAGTTTTCGATTGTTTTCGTTTTTATGTAATAAAGGTGTCCGTCTTTTATTTTGTATTTTTTTTTTCGGGACAATCTCGTAATGAATAAATCATAAAACTTTGATATTTTTGTTTCGTGAAATTATATTATTTTTAGTCTTGTTCGTCATTGGATGCGATTATATTTAAGTGAACAGTTAAATTTTCTGGGAAAATCTTTTGGTTAAACCGTTTCCGTTGAAAGAAAAGGCAAAATAAGTTTTTCGCATATAATGAGTTTTTCACCTATAGATCACTATATATACTAATATATCCTAGAAATTTTATGAATTTACAAAGCGATATTTGTATTTACAGATTTTTTTTTATTTAAATAAAAAACGCAATTTTAAGTCCCGTCTATGTCTGAAATTGTATCGAAGCATTTCATTTCATATTATTCGATTTACTCGAGCGTATACAAAACAAATAAACGGGGTCACGACGTAAAAGAACAATAATGCTGAAGCGTCATTTTCGCAACAAGCGATGACAGCCGCGCCGTCGACCATATCCAAAATCGAAGATTTTCGCCACCCCATTATATCTTTTTACACGTCTTTTGTTGTTGTTTTGTTCCGATACGCATGTATCATTGTGAAGATGACACGCTGCGAGATTATTTCGCGCCTTTGTCCGGTCGAGACAAAGGGAACAAGTTCACGCGAATTATTCCAAAACAACGGCCGATCGCCTTTTTATCCTATGACGTGGGTCGGACAGGTGCGATAAATGGAGGGAAAAACATTTCTGAATTCGTTCAGCGCGTGTAAACGGTCTCCTAATTCCCCTGATGATGGAGACCGTTCGCGGAAAAAAGGTCACGAACACCCGACGGCGATAATAAACGTAGAAAAAAATAATAATCCGGGATGGAGATTCACCTGTTACGGCCGCTGTCGTCGCGCCCATAACCTCAAAAGGCTTAAACTCCGTTCGTTGAGGTTGAAAAACGAGAGGGTTCGTCTTTGTCGGAGTCCTTGTTTAAATTTGAGACGTTAATTTCCGCGTTTCGAGCTTTTCGCCTTAAATGCAGCGACTTCCGCAAAGACGGATAAAACTTCCAGGGTCGGTAACCTCGCATGCAAACAATCTGACAACTTTCGAAAAATTTACGAAACAATTTCAGACGACGCAAACAGGACAATTTTAGGAGATAAATAGAAGAAAATGATAAACAATTTCAAAATGAAAATAATTTTTATATACACCAATCCTCTTACGGGATATATGTTTCAGGGACTACTGTGTAAAAAAAAAATGGTGACCATATAAAAATTGGAAATTGGTTCCTTCACTGCATTTGTATGAAACTTTCATCCAAATATGCACCTAATCCTCTTTTTACACGGTTCAAAGAAAAAAGAACTGATAATGTTTTGACATTGTTTTTCACTTAACATGGTATAAAAAAAATGTAGTATTATGCTACAAAGGTAAAATTCTAAGCAAACCAATATATTATACAATTATAATTATTAAATAAAAAATTTCTATGTTTTTTAATGATTTCACATGACGAAATTTTTCCACATTACATATTTTTTATAAAGTATATTTGGATGGAAATTATATTCAAATTTACTGATGTAGCCTACCTCCAATTTTTTTATGGCCACTTGGTATGGTATTTGGCTATTTGGCAAAGTAAAAAATTATTTTTTTAGATGTTTTTTTTTACACGGCAGTTTCTAGAACATATCCACCGCGTAAAAAGAGGATTAGGTGTACTTTATAAAAAATGTGTAATATGGAATAATTTCACCATTTGAAATCATGAAAAATAACGTAAATTTTTATTTAAAAATAATAAATAATTATATACGGGCCTACTCTGGATTTTACTATTGTGGCACAATGATACATGTTTTTATACCATTTTAAAGTGAAAAAATAATGTAAAAAAAATCGCTTACTTTTATTTGAACCGTGTTATTTCGGAACCGTTCCAATTTTAGTATATGACCTGTCGGAACCGTGTAAAAATATTTTTAAGTTTATATATATATAAACGTTTGCGATTATAACCGCAACCATCAATCCCGACAACATAATTCAAATGTTAACCCACGCAGGGGCGAGTTAGAATTCGCAAGCGGTTCACCACCGCCGGTCGATTTGCACAAGAGACGCCATTTGCAATGGCCGACCGTAACAATGGCGGAGCTCCAAGGGCCCGTGACCGCAAAACGTTTTCTTCGAGAACGCGACAAGGATGGATTTTCCTTTTTCCACGGTGGGTAAGCCGAACGGGGAGGACAAAGGGATTTGACGGGAATCATTAACGGTTGTCGTGTGTAATTTTACGCTTTTTGATAATTGCGCCGTTGTCAAAGGACACGCGAAAAATGGGGAGATTACGTATAATGAATTTTTTTCCGACTTCGGCGTATTTTCATCAAGAGTTGCTATATTTTTATATTGTTTAATAAAATTATTAAATTGAAAAATTCTTTAATTATTTTTTTAACTGGATTATTACGATTTGACATTTCCGATTTTTCACCATACTAAACTCAATTGAAAAAAAAGAATCGATCGAAAATACCTTTAATACAAAATAAAACCGCTTTTAATCAATTTAAAGATCCATCTTAAGCACATCTTAGTCCGCAGGATTTACGTAAGACCGACGGTAAACATTGAGCAATCGACCAGGGGCGGACCGATTAAGGTAAGCATTATTAAATACGGCCCTCGTTGTTCTCATTATTGTTCACCTCGGACGATTAATCCATTGTGAAAGTCCATCAATCAGTGTATGTAGCCGCGGACTCTTTGTGCGGAGGTTGTTGCGCGAAAATGCTGAAAACGACGAGCTCCGAATTCTTTCGCAAATTGAGGTGACTTCGCAGCCATTATGCGGCAGACCTTCTGGCTAGGGTTATCATATTTCGGACGCGCGAATTTTTTTATGTGCGAAGAGATTTATGAAAATTTCACGTGCAATATGGCCGAAGGTGACAGTGTGGATTTTTTGGTTTTTTGAAAGGTTTTCGAGCGCTCGTTCTATTTTTGAATATTGTCATTTTTTTTGTTCAAAGTTATTTTTGTAGGTTGATCGATGTTTTCAATTTCGTTTTAAATGTAGAATTTTTTGCTGAAGTATTTCTGTGTAAAATAATCTGTTTATGTTTTGTTGAAAATACCAATTTCCTACGTTAAGTGATGAATAAATGGTTATGACAACGTATTTTTGATCAAAAATCATTTTAACAACGAATGTTTTTTACTATTTGAACCGACTAGAACTTTCCGTCATAAAGAAAAAAACGTTCGAATATTCAATAATACTCGTATAATAGAAAAACCTTATTCTTCAACAGATGGATTGTCATATTATGACGTCATTTATATATTTCAACGAAAAAATATTTCCACATTTTCATAAATAATATATTACCGAAATCGGAAAGCACATTGAAACGTTCCGTGTATACTTTACAAGAAAAAACCCATTCGCACGATTACACGATATTAGATTGACCAAGTTCCGAGGACGGGCGCGTCCTTCGCAACACGAAAACACATCCAAGAACCCCACAAACCACCCCTAAAACCCCGCAAAACATCCTCGAAGTCCACAACACACTTCCATACAATAATTCGATATAGCGTCTCGTCGGGTTTTCGCGGCACGCGCATTTTTCACGCCCAAATCGGTCTTCCGCTTCGGAAGGCGCGCACAATCGCCCCATTGTGGGCCGATATCGGCGAAAAGGTTCGCGACTGCTGAACGCTTTCTCGGGATATTATTACCTGAAGGCTCGACAATCAAAAGGGCATTATTTTCGGTCAGGAACGCCGCGGCAATTGTCTGGAAGTTAAGTCGACAATGGGGTTGGCGTCAAACGATTAGCGTCTGACCTTGGGGGTAATAAATAAAGCGGCTTTCAAAGGCGATATTCAAATGAAGATGTTCAAATTTTCCGAAAAGATAAATACAAGTTTTTATAAACGATCGGGAATGATTTTTGAAAGTTAATTTTAATGCTGTAGTGGAATGTGGATAAATTCTCATGGTTATCGATCGAAATTTGAATAATTCTAGATTTAAAGGAGGCGTTTTGGTATTCGTATTATATAATATATCGTTTATATTATATTTATGAATCTTATCTAGTAGAAATTCCTGTTAACTTGAGTGTAGTGTAGGTGGATCGAAAACTATGAAGGATAATTTTAGCTTTACTATAAATAAGTTAAATCAATTTTTTCTTGTCCTCGTCGACGCACACATGACGACAACTATCTTTATTCACGTGAGATTTCTAATAAAGTGTCGATTTTGATATCACTTTCACAAAATATATAGGCATTGTACGCCATAAAATAAAAATATATCTTATCCAAATATTGTATATCGCGATTATTCTAAAATTTACAATGCGAAAATTGCGAATGTGGTTTTTTATAAAATAGAAAATTATTATGGTACAAACTCATTGTCTCATAAAATAGTGAACTTTATTATGAATAACGCGAAATTTTCGAAAGTTTTAATAACATAATTTTATAAGCCTATGTTTTCATTTTTTCGTTAAAATCCTTTTTGAGTCGTATGTGGAAGGACCCTAAAAAAGTTCAACACAAACCACCTAAGGACTTTTACACATTATGGAAAAAATACACAGTTTTTTTACCGAAGACATTTCGTACAAAAGTTTCCACAGGAGTATAACTTGTTTTATGAAGTTCCGCTGTTGGTAATTTTTATAACATTTTATTTGCGAATCCTTCCGTTTGAGTTTGAACCTTCGGAAACATCCATCAAAACGAATTAAATTAATTATGAAAAGTTGTTATTTTTTCCCCTACTATTATTTTTTTCATGCACAAAGTACTAATTTCCTTTGAGATCCATTAACAACGTAATCATTTGCCTCATTGAAAGGGAATAACAGCGTCTCATCGACAACAAAGAGAGAATTTTGCTTTTGTTTCAAACGTATAATATATCATTATTTACGTTATAAAAGGTACATGTCTTAATTATAGTTTCAAAAATAATATATATCCTTCGAAACGATTTATTTTAGTAAACGTTCAATTCGCTTAGACGATTCTGCAGATTTCCCCACAGATTTCTTCTCATGATTATTCGTCAAATTACCAATTATTGCGATTAATGGCCATACTCTTTGTGGAGTGTAAAGGTTACGAACGTTAGCCTCGATCCTAATGAATAGGTACAGGACTTAAAAGGGCACAAAATTTTCACATGTATCGTTATATAGAGAATTTTCGGATTTGAATATAAATTAAACTTTCAAAATATAATTAGAAATTTCGCTTGCTATTTTTCATATGTAAATAATCGCTTTTTAGCGTCAGATGTTCGACAAAACTTTCGAGGAGAAGGGGGGAAATTTTAGTTTTCATAATCAATGTTTCGTTTATAAACAAGAAAAAATTGTTTTTAAAATTTATCGCAACAGTAATTTTTTCATCAACATACTTTTTCTTATAAAATTTTCATATTGAAAGACGTGACAAGCGAGAACACGATACTTAAAATTTCGTAAGAATACAAATAAATCACTGCCATATTATAGCAAGACGATCGATCAACACCGAAACAAGATATCGACTCTATCCGTATTGTAACCGCGAAGTGAAAATTTGACAGCAGCTCGAACGCGAAGACGGTTTCGCAATTTGCGACAATTTTTCAACAATTCACGACAATTTCCCGCAATTTTTCAACAAGTCTGCCGCAACAACCAATATGCGGTGAATAAATCCGCAACGGAATGCAATATCTAGATTTCGCCTTTGACAATTTCAACATGTCGTTTTTTACTATTTATAGGGTCAGCTTCGAATTTTTTTAGTTCTATGTATTGGAATATCGATTTATTGTTACAATTTCGTCTATGTATAATTGTTTATTTATATAATCAAATAATGATTTCTCGTAAGAAGTTTTTTCAATATGGATTAATTTTATTTTATCTTTTAAAAGGATTAGTAATAATTTTATCGAAATTATTCACGATTCTGTGAAAATTGAACGCTTAAATAGACAGATAAGCGAATCAATGAAATGCGTATTGAATTGAATAAGTTGGTAATAAATCTTCTGTCCGTATTCAAATTTGACCTTTAATCTAACCGATTTCTGTTATTAAGATCACTCTTAACGCATTATAAATTTCTATGGGATTGAATATCATTTGAAAATAATTGTATATTTCCCATAAAATTAACATTGAAATATAGAAATTCATTTTCCGAAATATAAACGATATTAAAATAATTTTATTTGTTGTGGGAAATTAAGTAAAGTGGCTCATTTTTTACATTTGGCATTATACTATATAATTGAAGATTTTTCGCTTAAGTGACTTCATAACAAGTTAATAAAATCAGTTGAGAAAGTTAACGTTTTAATTTGAACCACGTTTTGCATAATTAAACAACCTCCGTGGTAAACTGTTCCATATTTTATCAAACGAAGTTTCCAATATCGTTATAATTTGAATAAAAAATTGAATTAAAGATTTCGGTGATCGATAAATTCGTCTACATTTAATATATTTTTCTTCAAAATGGAAAATATATATTTTTAAGAATATTATTTCACTGCAAATTTTCTGACTCAGAAACTTTTATGTTGAAAGAAAACTTTATAAATATAAAAAAAATATGCATAAATTCAATTTCGAACTTCCGAACTTCTAAACTTTTTTTGTTCTTGAGGATTGCAATATGAAATTGTAGTCACAGGATGATATTATATAATAAATTTTAATGTAATTTCTAGCAGTCAAACATCTCGATCTATAAAAGCTAGTGTTTAGTTTTCGATAACTTTTATCCATCAGTAATGCAATTTGAATTTGTGTTTAAATAATTAATAATTTAATTTTAATTAATCTGAAATTTGCACTCGTATTTCGTATTTGTGAATCATAATATATTCATAACAAAATCTTCATTGTAATTTAGATTAGCAAGCTGAAACCGTTTAATATAAATAATATAATCTAACTTGAAAGTATTCACTTAGTAATAAAAACGAATCTAATATGGTATTGCGTAATTGTATAATTTCAACACAACATTTTAACGATCAATCAATAATCTAAATATCAATCTAAATTTAACATGCACCACAATAAAGCACTAAACCAATATTTAAACAACACAAAATCAATTTCGCACAACATATTCAAACCAAAGCCGAACTATACCTACACATAACTCGGTTAGCGTTCTTGTTACACCAATTAATTGCAACAATCTGTATTGTTCCAAGTTAGAAGGTAAGTCATATCTCAAAGTACATCTTGCTGCCCTATTATCACGTCCTGCATCCACAGGTGGCCTTACAACCTGATCCTGATCCAATTAACAATGGCCTGGTGAAGCCTTTTGCAATGGGAAACCTTCGATTGGGGGCCTGCAG
This sequence comes from Hydropsyche betteni, assembly GCA_028571205.2. Classification (NCBI taxonomy): domain Eukaryota; kingdom Metazoa; phylum Arthropoda; class Insecta; order Trichoptera; family Hydropsychidae; genus Hydropsyche; species Hydropsyche betteni. The sequence goes on along the minus strand of JAOXNN020000052.1, from coordinate 2,228,572 downwards.
TGTTGAAAGCAATTTTCTCACGAAGTATGTAATTTTGACGGGGTATATTTCGGTATTTTTTAGCGCTCGAGTTCCTAAGGGTATTTCTTTTTTGGGTATTCTATGCGCGGCAGATGTGCACGTGGATTTTGGGAAATTTATTCAACGTGCGTTGTTTCGCTATATGTCTTTTTTCTGTTGAAAATGGAATCACGTTCTTAATCAAACGACTCGGCGACATCTTGGATGCGCTAATATGCTAAATCATTTTTTTGTATATATAAAAAAATTTCATCTTATTTGAAATATGAATATGAAATTTCGATATAGTTGATCTAATTTACGAAGATTATGCAAAATGATTTTTCAGGAATAGGGAAATTCCGATGAATATTTATTTGAGAATTTTCTCACATTGCTTTGTATTTTTTCACGATTTCGCCTCAGGTTCTCGAAAGGGCTGAAAAATCTATAAAAACCATTTCGATGTTCTTTCGGTCGACGAATTCAACTTCTGAAGAAAGAAATATTTTTTCTCATAATGCTCAGTTATCGCGATAAATTTTTTCAATATCCCATTTCATCATTAAATATTTATCGGAGATGCTTGCGAGTCTCTATTAACATTTCGTTTCAGACTTGCGGTATGAAATGTTGAAATTTTTCGAGTAACACTTTTTCATATGATGGATCGGCTTTCTGAAAAATTTGTTCGCTACTTGCGGTTCATAATTATTTCATGAAAATATCGCCTGTTTTCTTTTAAATTTTAAATATTTTCATGGGAGAATATTTTTTTTTTTTAGATAAAACTTTTTCAATTGTATTGTTTTATCGAAACCATTACTATTTTATGCAAATTATATAAATTTCCGCTGCAGAACAAATCTTTTTCAATACTGAATCGGAAACTAAGTCAAATATTATTATATATTTAAATAAAAAAATATTTTTCTAATAATTCAAATATTGAAAACTACCTCTTATTGCCCGCATCACCTGTTGCTTAATTTCCTTAATCGGTAAGTACTGATGTATTCAAAGAGACTAAAGTATAAATCCAATTTTAATATATCACACGCGTCCTAAACCAAATATCTCAAAAGTAAAATACTAATACGACCTATTTAAAAACGTATAAAACTGAAATCGACAAACGAAACAAACTGAATATAAAATGACCGAGTTTTCCCAGCGTCATTACTTTAAAACTACACAACATTTTCTCAAAAGATTTCCACTCACCTAGAGAGCAATTAAGACGGCCATAGATTAATTTTTAACGAAGAAAACGCTAACGAGACACCAACTCGACTCTATACACATTCAACACAATACATATATACGAAGCTAGACGTCACCGTATCGGATTGCCCGGTGCGAAGGAGCGGGCTCATTATGATAATTAATTGTCGTTTCGGGGTTGAAAAGTCCTTAATATATTTCCCACCTGATGACGATAATGCGAACGCGACTCCCTGTGAAACGTTTCAGCGCCATAAAGTCGACGAAACTTAATAAATATATCAGATTTTGGGGGCGAATTAAGTGTTAAGTTGTAATTTTTGGACCGCGCGCGCGTTCTCCGGCCCGAGATACGGAGTTTTGAATTTAATGAATGCAAAATCGAGAAACGGAATATGATACAAAAGGGAAAATGTTCTCGAAGATAAGGGAGCTGTTTTGCACCGACAAAAGGACGAAATTCGATAGCCGAGTCTCTCTTGTCGAGGATGCGACGTTTCAGTCCTTTGACATTCGAAGATTGCTTGGTGCGAGGCGCATCTAGCGACTGGATATCATTCTTATCTATGAATTATCGATTATTATTTTAATAACTATTTATATATTTAATTTAAATTCTATTTTCGGAAAAGTTAAGTGTATCAGGTTTCCTCGTCCTTTCTTGTTATTTTTTAATTTTAAGAACATGTTGAATCATTAAATTTTTCGACTCGATTTTGTGGCTAATTAAAAATTTATAGGGTAGACGATAATTTTTGTGAAGAATTTTAATTTTATTTATAAAATTATGTTAATAATTGGGAATGCTTAAAATATTATATTTGTATCAGTATCGATTATAAAAAGTAATTTAACTTTAATAAAAAAACATAATACAAACTTTTTTAATAGGCCTAATCTATTTACAATCGAACCTTTTACATAATAAGCAGAACTTAAAAAAAATATTATATATTCGCAAAACAACATAAAACTTTATCATTAACATCTGAACAAATTACTTAAGTACGAGTATAATACGAAACTTCTTAAAATCTCAAACCGAATTCCCCGAAAAACATACTGTATTAAATATCCAAAATATTTAACACCTATGTTTTGATAAACCGAACACTTAACATTTAACATTTTGATTAATTAACATTTTGTATACCCAAAATCTACAATTCATAATTAAAAACAACATCATCGAAACCCCCCAAAACTATACGCCCATCCGATCAAAATTTCGATCCCGAAACAAAAACTCCACATTAAACCTCCCCATATTCACAATGGGGCGCAAATTAATTTCACAGATCGCATGCAAAACGACGGTCGACGAACACACACCACACATAATATAGTATAATGTGTATCGGGACAATGACTATAATCAGCGTTCGCGGAATTTAATACGTTCGAAATTGGCCTCGTTTCGCGGGCAGATCAAAAGCCAAGGGCGAACGACCATAACCCCCCCCATGTGTGTGTGTGTGTGTGTGTGTGTGTGTGTGTGTGGAGGAAATTGTTCCTCCGTGTGGGTATAGGGTGTTGGGGATGTCTGGAATGTTTGGTGGGTCGGTCCTGATTTGGGCTGGGCGAAAAAATGCGGGTTTATTATTCGGGGTTGTCTGGAATTTGAATTTTATAGGTTTGAGATTGGGTAGTTGGTGGGATGAGGTTTTGAAAATTTAAGTGTTGTGAGTATTCTTTGCTAAATGGTTTATAGTTAAGTCGCTAAGCTATTGAATAATTCCGTTGTTTATGTTTCAACTTTAATGGAAATTAGGAATGTCATTACCGGTAAACAACCCGAAAAACAGTTCAGTAATTTTTCGAAATTTACTGGTAAATAAAAACTTAAAAAAAAAGTATTTTCGGTTTTATAATTTTTTCGGTTTCTCGTTATTATTTTCAAAATTTAATTTACTGGTAATTTGGTTTTTTACGGCATTAATGGTAAATGAAATTTTCGGTAAATCTGATATCACTTGTGGACATCAATACGTTTAACATTATTGAAACATTAACTTAATTTTTAAATAAATAAACATTTTTTTGAAAATATTATCAATGTTTCTAATAATTAGTATCCAATTAAAAAAAAATTCAAAACGAAATATTAATATAAAAATCGTTGTAAAGATAAAAAAAGATTTTTTAATTTTGAAGTTTGTAGCCGTTTTTCATACAAAGAAAATATCTCGCAAGTCCTTTCTTCATATTGAAAAAAAATCTATTTATAAAAATTTTTTCTTAGAAATTTATACATTGAAATTTAATTAAAGAATATCATACAACTGAAAATTCCATACGTCTCCCGACATCCTGTACATAATGACGCATGTGTGGGTATTTTCCTTTGAGCACAATGGCCGGCAAACGACATGATTGCGGGCCAATTTCGTCTCGAAATGAAAAGGAGGCAAATTTATTATGCGTCGATCCCGCCATGGTCGTTTTTCGCCCCGTTTAGACCCCGCATAGGTTAGGTTATGTGCGGAAACGTCAAACGCAGCGGGCGATCGTCATCAATGGCGCGGCCGTTACATTATTATCGCCGATTCGTCATTTCGACTATCGAATTTAGCCGGAATATCGCCATTGTTCGATTTTATTGTTATCCCATCCTGAGGATGGGTTTTTGATGTGCTTTTTGTAGTTTGCAAAAACGAGATTGATCGTTCGATCTTAATGAAATTTTCTTTTTCGATTCATATTTTTTTTTGGAGTATGTATCTAATCGATTGTTTCTGAATGTTGATAAATATAAAAATGTTTTTGATTTAATCCGCTTTAATGTTTTGCATATTTTGAATTTCGAAATATTTTTTATATTGATATATAAATAATATAAATATTTTTGTAGTTCAATAAAATTTCCATTAGTGAATTTACTGTGATGTAAAATGGAGTTAATGTTTGTGAATCGACATATTTCAAAACATATTTTATTATAAAACTTATTTAATTCACCAATTTATAATTATTGCATAAACTAATTGTTAATGAAAACTAATTCAGTTAGTTAAAGGATATATTAAGACATTTGGTAAAAAAATTAATACTCTAATATAACTTTTCGAGTAAAAAAAATTAAATTTATAATAGCTTAAGAAAATATCACCCTATTATACGATATATAAAATTATATATATAAAAAGATAATTTAAATACTAGGATATAAAAATAAATTCCCAAGTACACATACTGTAATCAACTCAGCATAAAACAGACCCATAAAACCAATCAAATACAAACAAAATTGAATACGTACGTTTCGATGCACTTCGCTTGCGAAAACAACGCGAAATATTCCGCAGCCGAACGTGTTATGAAGTTGCATAATTGGCTAACTATGAGAGGATTACAAATATTAACCTTATCGTCCTTTCATCGATAACACTTTATGGTGAACGATTGTGCTATGACTCTCCCATATACCAAAAGTATGACGCACGTCTAGATAAACTCGGTTAATCGAGAATTTCGGATGATAAAAGCCTATTGAACGGTGAAAACTGGGCCGTTTTTCAGCTGAGAAAAATAAAACGCGCGTAGTTCCAAAAGCCGAAATTATGACAGGTCACTCAGCTTTCAGAGGTTTAAGCTCTTATGTCGCTCGTTAATCTTGTGTTCGTTTGACACTTGTTGATACTAAAAAGATTATGCGCGTTTTATTAGGTACGTTGTATAATAGTTTGTTCTATAAATAAAAGAAAAATTCGAAGAATTAGCAAAGTAATATCGAAAGTGGTGTTTAAAAATTAAGCAAAATCCATTATTATTTTGATCAATCTATCTAAAGATTTATCTATTTATAAACATAGAAACTTAATTTATTTTGTCTCGATAAAAACGCACACGTTTCAGAAATATATATGCGCATTCGTATGCAGTTCTATTTTAAATAAATACGTGAAACATGAAAATAATAAAAGCTTGCAGCAAACATGAATCGCCATTTCGTTTCTGTAGTATTATATGTAATCTCGAGTGAACGGCGAGTATGTGGTGGCGTTCGTGAGTTTTCAATATGGAACCTCCTCATTTATAATTCGTTCGGAAAAGTGTCAGTCGTATTTGAATAAGTGATCGAATGGGAATTGAAAAATAATACTATACACGTATACGTGCAATTTTAAAAATGTAACAGGTGCGATCGTTCTTTTACATGTGAATTTCTCGTTCGCAGAAGACCGCGTTTCGATTTTGAACTCAATATTGTTTTGTTAGAAGGGGTGGAATATTTTAGGGGCACTTCATTGAAAATTTTGAAAAATTACGTATTAATTTATTGGAGTTTTATATTTTTCGCATTTGAAGTGCCGCGTTTTCGATGTTGAGCAAATAAAATGGCATCTAATAAGATTAATTTAGATACTTATACGTTCTTTATAAATATTTCGAGAATGAAGAAGAAAAATATCGCGTAGGCATCGTTTTCGATTAATATACAAAATTTCCAAAAAGTTTTCCATCGCGGTTATACATAAACGACAACGGACCCTCACTTTGGTACTTCGCGGATTTCGTCAGGGCTACAAATTATCGAAAAACACTTTTAATCAATGGTAAACATTCGGTTTTCGATTCGAAGTTTGTGTTTCTAAAGAACCTTCAGGTTTTCTTTTGATTAACTCTGAATAAACGAATATTTGGCTTTTCATCTACTTCACATTGAAACATCGAGAGGACAAATAATACCCGCACAAAACGCGTTAATTTGTATCTGCGGATTGATTGATATGTTTGCGCGGTCATTCATTTATTTTTCAGTTATCCGATGTGTATTTTGTATAGACGATTTGTACATTTAATTAATGGGAATTCAGATGTTTTGAAGTGGTGGTTGTGGGGTATTTTAATCGGTGTGTCTATATCTGTTCTTTATGAATTTATAATATAAGTAGTTTCCGAAATCAAATATAACTAGACTTTGTTTTTTTTCTATAAAACTTTTCACAAAAAATTGAAATGTTATTTTTCGAATATAAAATTGTATGATTTAATCGTTGTTATATTCGAAAATACTCGTAAGCTGGAATCATTCAAATAATTCAGCTTTAAACGAAAATTTATGTGAAAGCTATCATGTTTTATATCCAATGATATATGCTTGATACATTTTGAAATTGAATGTATAGATTACGATGTTCAATCGAAATCAATATCAAAAATTTCACGAAATAAATAAACAAACATTTAATCTAATTAACGATACTTTTATACAACGTTGAAATTTTCTATTACATATTTACATTATGCATATTTAAAATCATTATCAAATTATCAAGAAAATACCTGAAGTTCATATAAAAACTATTATTCTTTTAATTAATGCAATATGCAATTATAAAAACATCATTGTTCACAGCTGGTTTAAAGTTAATTAATATTATATGCATGCGCATCGCTTTCTAAATTGTTATATTATATTATTTTTTCTTAACGAGTTTATCATAATATTTAATATACATATTTTCGAGCGTTTTGAACGCATTAATATACATTCAACATAATTGTTAATTACAAGAAAGAAATGTTTGCTTTGTCAGGTTTCGTATTTTGGCTTTGTGATTGGTTCAAGATTCGCCCGCCGGTTATAAATTAGTCCCCTTCGACGTACAAGAATGTCTGTAGCGGAAAACATTTGCAATAATTATAATCATTATCCCCATTCTTTGCTATATTGGTGTTTCGAATTAAATTGAAAAAAATCGGAATGAATAAAGAAAAATGAAGATACGGAAAAAAGTTTAGCCCCGAGCGATAGCTCAAATATTTGCTTGAAGCGGACGAGATTCAAAGTATTACAAGTAACCGACGCTGATTTGTTAATGCGAAATAATTAAAAGGTTATATACAAACGTTACCGACTATATTTGTTTTTTTAAATTATTATATTTTTGTGGTGTTCGAGTTATTTAAATTATGAGGTTTTAGCTTTGAAAGCTGTATGTATTCTAGTTTAAGTTTCTCTTCGCGCGTTTGAGTTGCCTTAATGATATTTCTTGATGTTTGCATTCGTTTTAGTTGGATAAAATTTTGTTCATAAGTTTTTACAGCTGAGCAAAAAATAACAGAAAATATTTTATTCATTTGATACTAGAAGCTCATCAAAAGATTATTTTCAAAGAATAAAATACGATTTCCTATTAGCGACTTATTAATATTTATCATATTATCTCAGGGTTTTTCTCCAATAGTATGACATGAAGCATAACATTTTTGCGCTCAACTTAAGGGAATTCTTTTTTCAACGGAAAAGAATAACATAGATGAAATGTGTATTCTTTCCATTTACTTCTGCCAATAAAGTTCTCTTTGTACAACAAATTGAAATGCATATGAAAATAGCTCTTTTGCATTAAGAGCGATTTTATGTACGCATACGTATCGGTTCTGCGTACGCCTCCGTATTTTTTAAGCTTTCGCGAATTTTCTTACTTTTACCGAATATAAAAGTCGCAATATAAGTTAGATAATAAAATAACGCATACGAAAATTGCGTATAAAGGCGAGCGGACTCTCCTTGGGGATGAACCGTTTTTAACAAGTATTGTCCTGTTCAAACTTCGATATATCCTCTTGTTTTTTTGAAAAAGTCTTTTTTTTATTACAAAATATATTTTTATTGAATAAAACAAA
>JAOXNN020000052.1:2206906-2220009 GCA_028571205.2 Hydropsyche betteni | reverse complement strand
AACTTCGATATATCCTCTTGTTTTTTTGAAAAAGTCTTTTTTTTATTACAAAATATATTTTTATTGAATAAAACAAAGTCTATATATATATTTGCGTCCGTGAAAATTATCAAAATATTCGTATGATGATGTTCGTATTTCGAATTTGGCTTTTCGAAGTTTGGACAGTGCTTCATCGAATAGTTCGAATGTTTAATTACTATTGACCGACGAAATGTTTCGTTAGACCGAAACTAAGAATTAATTGACGTTTTTGCCTCGTTTCGTAACTTTGATGATATTTTGATGAAGGCAGACGTGTTGAGTTTTGGAAATTTTACGAATTTACTCAACGAAATATCCAGTGTTGCGATTTCGAAGCGCGCATCGTAAAGCATGATCGCAAATGAGATTATTTTACTAAAGACCGCTTTTACGGACGTTAAAAAAAAATAAGAACAGCGTGAAATAAAACGTTGATCAAATTTTTTCGAGGAAAATATTTTTCATTAAGCGCTAATCCGACCGAAATAGATGCGGGTATTAACTCGGAGAGATTCCACGAACACTCGAAATAAATGCATTATTATCGTTTCGAGTGTTACATAATTAATTAAAGAACTTCGAAAGCAGTACGTTTTATATTTTATTTATAAAGTTATCGTGTTAGGAGCTTGTTTGAATTGAGTTTAGCTAGAGTAAGTTTGCGTAGCGCGTACGTGATCTTTCGATTCCGAAACATCCTCCGACAAACATGGAACAAATTACGTTGAATTTGCAATGCATTTTGAATCGTCACTATTTTCCGGATGAAAAATGTAGAAAAAATCAACGGGAAGCTCTCAGTTCGAAAGCCCTCGTTTTGAGATTGAACGTTTGTAATTAACGGAAACAACGAGGATGCCGTTTGTTGCACGTAGTCGCTACATTGGAATGTTTATTTGCTTACAACACTGTTATTAATTTCCATCGTGTTTAAATTCAATTTTGAATACAAATACAATATAATGATTTGAATTGACTATTTTAATATTCGGTAAATGGATCTGAACTTAAATAATTATATAAAAATGGCAAAACATAAAAATCGCATTTCAAAATTTTTATGAACAATATAAATATTTATATCTTTGAAATATACGTAATAAATCCTTCACTTTTAAGACAATCAAATTCAAGATTCATTAATATCGCGAACAAATAGCAAAACACAAAGATCAAATCAGCACAGTCATCCATATTTTCGAAATTGAAACGATAAAACCGTACCCACTCTAAACCCTTTTCAAAGATTAAAAAGCGAGAACGCTTCCAAGATTATTTCAAGCATGTCCGAAAGCGAAGAGCCGAGAGCAGCAACAGGTAAACAGAGATTTTTCCCATTCAATCGGTGGAAAAGTTACCCGAATTTCCAACGGCCGTGATTTCGAAACTAACTACGATGTCATTGATGTAACATTTAACACTTATCAGAGCGTGTATGTTGTCAATGTGATAATTGAAACGATATTTCCGATCTGTGGTGGTGACATATCAAACAGATGTCAAAAGGATACATGTAAATATAATACAATAATTTCAAGGAAATCAATGGTTTTGCGTACTAACTTAGTGCACTGGTTGTTCGGTTCTATTGTGGTTAATTTTAATTCAAAAGTTGAATTGTGTTAGGTAAAGTTTTACTTCGAATTGTGTTTGTTATATTGCTGCGATATCGATGGTTTTTATTTGCATGATGTTTTTTTTTATACATTATAAATATGGTTCGATATTTTTAGACGTGCTACTTGTATGACGAAAGTTTAGCGTAATTCGATTACAATGTTACTTTTTTCTAAAAAAATGTATTTTGAATAGTTTTTCCGTATGTGTATCCGAGTCCGAGGTTATATTAGTGCAAATATGATATTTATTTTCAAAATCCGTAGAAAATTCATATGGCAAAGTTTTTTGATTTAATTAAAATTCATGACATGATGTCAATGTTTATTTCGAGCTATTTTTGGTTCTATAAAACATAAGTGTAAATAAATTAAATCAAAACTTTCCGTATATTTTTTCATATCAATGAAAAATTGTAATAAAGCCAATATTTGTTCAATCGAAAATAAATACAAACAACACATTTGAATGCAACCTTCTCTTTTGTCGAAACATGTAAATTTTCTCATGCAATCAAATCAACTTTATTAAAAACTATTTCAACTTTTGAGGTTTTTTGCAATACCTTCTATGCCCTCACGGGAATATACAATAATTTTTCTCGCATCGAATATACGTTCGGTCATAAAGTCAACGCGTCGTTCATATTTGATTCGTTTCGTCCATATTTCGAGATAGCTCTTAAACCTGGTTTTTCTTCATCCAATCCGAACACTCGCATAATATCAAAAGCTTTCTTTTTACTCTTCCGAAAGAGCAAAATCCGAATAAATCCCTTTGTTTTTTTTTTCACGAGCATAATACCGCCATTTGTATTCGCGCCGATTTTTCTTTATTTCGGATATGTGCCGTGTATCGAGTTGCTCATAAGAGCTTCGCGTTAATAAAAATTTATCAGAATATCGTCGAAATTCGATATTTCTCAACATTTGGATACAGTTATGTCTACTAAGCTGGTAATTTTGAACTGAATGATGAGGTGAACGGCATTGTCGTGCATGCCATATAAATCCACCATAATGTAAATCTCCTTTTTAGGATTTGGTTTATGTGCTCGTATAAAATTACACGTACGTGTTTACTACGGAAGATATTCTTTCAAATATAATTTAGTATCTGAAAAAGCGGTCTTTGATGAAAATCTTCGCAGATTTTGGCGCCGTGTATCGGGAAAAAATTTACACGGGCTCCGAAGGATGTATTTGCATATAAATTGGTGGTGAGACTTTCCATGACAAAGTTCGCCGTATACATTTTTAATGCGAATTCGATACGTTTCATTAGCATAGGTATTAATTATGAAATTTTATATTTTGGATTCGGGCCGTAATCAAGAACGTTTCGATTTTGTTCGAAACAATTTCACGAATTAAATTAAATACGGCAGATATCTTCGGAAATACTTCAGTGGAAACTTTTGATTTTCAAAAGGACTGTTCGGATACGATAAATGAAATGTAGAAATTGAACTTTATTTTGAACCAATGTATTATTTATTAACTTATGTTAGTTTTTTTTTTTAAATTGACGTGAAAAAATTTGAATTTTTATAAGTCTTTTTAATAGATTATATTTGCCTTCAATATTATCTGAAAAAGGATTTTTTTAAATTTATTTCTTCTATTTAAGTTGAATGAAAATTTATTTTATGTCCAAGTAAAATATACTTTTTAATTGAATTCATTTTCTGTTATTGCGCCGAGAAATAGTACGGTTTTAAAATTCAGTAAAATTAAATGTTTCTTTTATAAACAAAATAGATTAAAAAAAAATATTCCATAAAAAAACGATCCTTTTGAACAATCAAAATTATTTAAAGAGAAAAATTTAATAACAACTACCAGTTACTGTATAAATAAATATAAAACCTACATATTTTTGCAATATAAAAAAATCTGAACAGAGAAATTTCAATCCATTTTTTCGATTAAACGAAAATTCCAATTACATCATATCGAACGAAAACCCTAACCAAACACGAAAAACAAGTTTCCGCCGATCCCTAAACACGATTTTTGTTTCACAATATTTAAATATTGACTCAAAACTTTTCCTAGACGTTTTCCTCGAACGGAAACCAACCCTCACCCCAACAACGCGCGAACCAACCCCGAAAGAAAATCCACCCCGTCACCAACGAGCAGACACCTCTCGTCCAAGTCCCTCCATCATCGCCTCCACCAAAGCGAATCCACCACCCCTCACTCACCTGATCATGATGCAGTCGGCTTCGTCACCGTCGACGCGTGTCGGCACACCACTCGCGCGAACACCCTCAACCAAACCCGAAACTACCCCCGAACGCTCGGATGATCGGCCGGGACGTCCCTTCACCAGCCACCCTTCACCAGGTCTTCAGCGAGCGGCGGCCTGGTGTCGACTGTGGGCAGGGTTTGTCGGTCGTGTTGCGAGTGCGGCCGGCGGTGTTGCGCGCCGCCCTTATAAGCGCCGCTGTGACGTCACCGGGCGCCGCCCCCTCGTGCGAGCCGCCCACTTGGGTTAAGGCGGATGGTTGATGGTCAGGATGCAGCCGGGCGGCTGGCGGGATGTGCCGGATGGAAGGTTTGGGGAAGGTCGCGGCGCGAGCGGGGGGCCCTGGCGGGTCGGTTTGGGGTTTGTTTTGGTTGGACGTGGTGGGAAATTGGGTTTTGATGCATGCTGGTGTGTAGGTCCGATGTTGATAGCATCGGCTGGGAATGTTAAGTTTGAAGAAATATATATGTATTGATAACATAGTATAATGTCAATTTTTTTTAATTAAAATAAAAAAAATAAAATGAAATTTGTTAATAAATGGAAAATGATAAAAATGTGAAAATATTTAATTATTTTAATTTCCCGATTTGAATATTTAATTTATTTAAATTTATTATTAGCGACACCTATCGTTATATATGAGAAATAATTAATTAATTAATTTTAAGCATGATATTATAGACGTTGAGTTTATACGCATAAAGACCATATTGAATAATTTTTAGTAATTTTATAGTTTATATTTAAAAAAAAGCATTAGACGCTGGTAGCACGGAGGTTTGATCGCTCGTTTACGTACGGGAAAGTTCAGACGGATTCGGGTTCAAATCCCGGCTGTTAGACGACGACGCGTAAAGAGAGGCGAGGAAGGTGCGGGTGGAGGGTGCCGGTTTATTGGACATATCGGTCTATTGAAGTGCCGGATTAGTGAGATTCTAATGTATATAAAAATGGATGTTTGCATGTATGACGTCATTTGATTCCAACACCGTTCGAACGATCACTATGAAAATTTACATGTATACGTATTTTTTTGTCGAGAAGGTTTTTATATCATTAAAACAAAATCAGAAAAAAAATTCAAGCGTCGATTCACTAGACGCCAACCCGTCAGGGATGAACTCGTCAGAGGTCAACCCGTCAGGGGTGAACCCATCATGGGTCAACCCATCAGGGACCAACCGTCAGGAACTAACCCGTCTCAAACCGTCAGAGGTCAACCGGTCAGGGTTCAACCCGTCAGCCGTAGCTTAAGTATAATACGTACACATGGAATTATAAGCTATTTTAAAAAGAACCTTCGGCGACTTAACAAAAGTAGCTGATTGACGCGTGACGATTTGATAGCTGGTGACCTGAACTCTACTATAATTTTCAATAGTAAAAACGTGCGATTCTCAAACATTCTTTTGAAATATATTTTTTATTTCTATTTTATCGAAATAAGAATTCAAATTTTTGAAAGGTCAAATCGATCGTAATTCATTTAAATCACGATCGATCACGGGCGTCATCGATTTACAATTTTATCACAAAATGTATTTTTTTTATTCCGTTTCAATAAAATATTTATCATAATTTAGCGTAATTCAATGAAAAAAGCTCTAAATATAATATTTACGGTTTGCTTACATCGTATTGGGCGTTACTACAAACAAAAATAGGGTACTATTATTATATAGAATTAAATATAATAATGCAGACTTAAAATGTCGTTTTTTTCAGATACGCTATTTGTTTTTGTCGGTTAAATGAATGAATAACCGGATGAAAATCGTTTTGAACCGACGACCTTTGCAAATTTTACGAATTATTAGAAACAATATTTCAATGTTTCTTTAAGTATTAAAGTGTATGTATGTTAAGTAGTATGAATGGCGGCCAAAATTTTTTCAGTTCATATATCATATGTTCTAAATCTGAATCATATTATTTCGTCAAATATTCTCACTAACTTAAATTAACAATTGATAGTCAGTCTACGGTAAAATCTAGATTGATACAGATTAAAGATTAGAAATCAAAATTGCTTAGTAAGGATTTTAAAATGGAATTTCATTTTATAAATAACCTAAAATAATATGATTAATTTTACTAAGTTACTCGATTAAAGTTTTTTAAATCTTAAATTTTAATGATCTACTCAAAATGTAAGATATGAAAATTTTCAGTTATAAAATTAGCAACGGGTAAATATGCCATGGAAATGATTTAATAGTTGAAAACTGACAATGTAAATTCCAATTTCAAATTTGTAGTCCGAGAAATCTATTAGTAACGAAATTGTGGATGCATCAAATATTACAAGTAATTCGAATGACAAACTATTGAAAGCTTCAGATGGTGGTGCGTGATTCTGGTCTACAATATACTGATCACGAGTCCATTTGCATTTGACGTTTCGATTGATACAAATTAAACTATACACAAATTTCAATTAGATGCAAATTTGGATCGGCTGAATAGGATACATCCTATTAATCAATAGTGGTGTTTGATTACATATTTCTAAATCGAAAAGTAGGTTACGCATGAAAGTGAACTCTTCGAATACATCATTATTAATATTAGATATTTCATTACTACAATATCGTATCTCATACGATAATATTGAATACCATCTTTAAGGAAAAATTACTTTCGGTGAAAAGTTTTTGATAAAATATTATATATATATTCACTCTATCGATAACGACATTATCCTGTTAATTCATCTTGTTGTATTTGCTATGAATGTTTCAAAAAATACTTATCTTCCTGGTAGAAACAGTGACACCGTAAAACTTTTTATCGATCCAATGTATCACTTATAAAATTTTCAACAATAATAAATGTCAAACGTGCTGTTATTATTTCATCGGATTATCCCGAGAATTTCGAGCCTCAGAAAAGTTTACAAAGCGATAATTTTCGTTCCATATAGGATTTGCTTTTACCGCTACAGATTAGTTTAAAACTAGTTGATGAAACAACAGGCATCGCATTTTCCATTAATGGTAAATTTACACCTACCTGAAGGAAGACACTTCACATACACACGAGTCCTTTTCATCCTTTAATCGAAATCGTAATACATCGGTTTAATACTGTAAAGGCTGCAAGCTATCTAGTAAAATATTAGGATGCACATAAAATAATAGTACACGTACTAAAAATAATAAATAAATTTTCTCTTTTCAATTGCCTAGGAAAACTATCTAAAAAAATATTACCTTCAACATGTCCAATTTCGTTTTTGATTAATTTCGTAAGTTCAGTATTTTTATTGCTTGACAAATGTTTTTTTAAGTATTTATTTCTTATTTTATGTATTAAAAATATTATTTTTGACCTATTATACTTTCTTCGGAAAACAGATTGATAAATAATTGAAGAAGCATTTAATGAAATTTCCAGAGTACTTATTAAAACTAAATAACTACGTCTCTAATAAAACAGTTTAATTTAAAACAAATATTCTTCATGAAAAATACATATCACACCTGTATGAATGCAACATAAAACAAAGAAACAGCCGATCGTTTCACCAAGAAATTTCTCTATATTAACTACTCCATTATTTAAGCTCGCCACCAACGCCTGAATAATAAAGACTCCTGCCATATTTACATAATTAATTTATTAGATTTAATTTAAAAAATAATTATTGTACATGCGAAGTATTTTTAGCAAACCACAACATATACCGAGAACCAGCAATCCTTTCACACGTAAGAACAAAAAGAATGTCACAATGTCCATATGCGTGGGATTTTCCGATCACCTGTCCCTAAATGGCACCAAACCTTCCGATACATCTTCTCTTTATTATTTATGAAAGAAAGATAAATACGCAAAACAGTATGACGCCTTCGCTTTTGAATTGTTTGCGTCTTTCTCTTTGACTTCCGCTTTAGGAAATTTCTAGAATGTCCGTTTTGCGCAGCTCTTTAAAGCGATACAAGACAAATAAGGGGCAAAATAAAATGGTGATAAGAAAAATACGAAAATTCAAAGGCGTCCGATCCTTATCCTGTGTGTATTGTGCGCATAAAAATTAAATTAATCATTTCGGATGGGTTGCTGCGAAAAGGGTATTTTCGGATTCGTTCGTCAAATTGGGTTTCACAGGGTTGATATGTCACTGTGAACGGTGATAAATGTCGACACAACAATAAGATTATTTTCATTTTTTGTGGTATATTATTATCATAATGATAACATAGATCCATATTAATTTCGTTAATGTTTTTTTACCCTTTCGACCTGATGGATCAATATCGAGAATGACTAATATGATAAATTAAAAATTGAATATTGAGAATCCAAAGGAAAATGTTCAATTTCATCAAATAAAAATACGACTAAATTCTTCAGTTTCTCGTTCAGATGTTCAAGGACTTTCAAAAGAGCTTATAAGTTCACCATTCCCAATACTTCTATTCAGTGAAAAGTTGTACTATTGTATTATAGAAAAGTGGACTCGGAAACATTAAACATAACCCATATTGAACCCGCCTACGATGCAGAGGATCTTCTAAATTCCAGGAACGTAACCGAACACTTGGTGCAATCGAAATAAACAGTTCGAATATTAATTTTACGATGTGCGATTGTCGGTTCGAGTCACGAATCGATGCGAAATAAAATCCAATTGCTATAACCTCACTTTTGTTGTCCGCCATATCGTCGTTCCGAAACAATAACCCTCAATATAAAATGATATATAATAATGAAATTCGCATCGTGGAAATGGAGTAATCGATGTGTAAAATGTGCTTCGGACGTCCTTTTGCCGATAATATAGATCAATTGGTACATTAGCTTCGTGTTAACAGTATTCAGCTTTATATGAGTTTTAGTGGTGCTTATTCTCGTATTGCGTAATATTAGGTTATTGTTCAATATTGAAGAGTTTCAGTAAAATTAAATAAATAGCCAAGTATATTGTTTTTTTTTTAATAGATACTACAAAATTTTATTTTTTTTTGTCTATAAGTATTGTATAAAGAAAAAAAATATACTAAAAAATTTCCATTAATGTATACTTATAATAAAATCTGATTCTTTTTAATACAATAAAATTGACTTTATATAAAATAACCATTAAAATAATTATAAAATATCAAAGTAAATATTATGACAGAAAATCAAAATTATATTACAGATTTCTATTATAATTCTCCATATATCGAATAGTGCCCACAATTTCCCATTCAATTTATCATCAGGTCGGATGTTAATTAGTCCCCGCCGCTGATTGCTTCCTGTCTTTTTGACACATTTGAAACGCAAACATTCTCACCACACCGAAGACTTCTTTCGACAGCCACAAAACAGGTACACTTTCGAAAATTAGCTCGTTACTGGCGAATTGTGCGTGCGAAATGCGTCATTTCAGCGTTGCCAAGCACTGCGAAAATTACTCCTCATTTATATGGCGGCGATGGGATGTTTGATGATCAACCACAACCTCAGCGATCCGTATGTGCGAATATTAATTTGGTGGGAAATATTATTGCGATATAGATAAATCAACGTCTCCGGCTAATTGGGAATATTTGAATACTGATAACGGGCACTGTAAGATGAACGCGATCGACTAAAATGGTTTCGCGGTGTGTGTTTAAATGTTTGTCTGATTTATCTAGGTTTTTCAGATGAATCTTCGAATTTTCTTCGATCACTCTCAGGTGTAAAATTACGCTTGATTGAGAAATACTGTTGTAACGAGTACGTTCTTTTGCAAACTAATCGCATTTTTCCTAATATACTGTAACTAGAATGGTTACAAAACTGTAGTACGTTGTGAGTTAGGTTTTCTTCATTTGTATCTTTAGATAGAAAATTAGCGTCAATGTGAATAAATTCGTTTTATTTTACTATTCTTATATTGATTTTTGATGTGTTTTTACACATACTGTATTTGGTGTAACAGGAAAGGTTAATGATTGTATCGTTGGAATAAAATATTTTCTTCAATCGTTAAAAATTCAAAGTGGAATAGTTTTCTGTCGAATGATGAATAATGTATTGGAATATATTAAAGTATCAATAAATATTTTAATTTTTCTATATAAAATTTTATTTTTTTAAATTTTATATTACAGTACCTATAACATATTTAATTGGCTTTTTGACTACTTCATTATATGACTAATGAAAATTTTAATTTCATACACACGTCCTTAATTTCGATCATCGGTTGTTTACCCTTTCTCAACAACACTTCGAATCAGGTTAAGGCTAATCCCATAACGTAAACACATCCAAATCCGAAACATTTTCATATTCCACCGGCCAGACATAAACACCAACTTTCGATGCATAAATTACTATGACACATCCAACTCCCTGCCAACTTTCGGTCAACCCTCGCCTTTTATCGCATCCTAGCCGAAACTTGACCGCGTCACGCTCCCGAAGTTTCTCCTACTTCACAAACAGGACCTCCTGGCGAAAAAAAAAATTACCCAGTTTCGGTGCCACACGTACACCAAGCGGAACTAATTAGGATCCTGACCGGGCTTACATCACTCGCGCGACAACCACTCCCGACTCTTATGTGCGACGCTTTTGTTCCCCTTTAATCGCGGCCTCATTGTTGTTGTTTGGGGAAAAGTTCAGCTATGGATGTTGCGGTGTACTTGGCCCTTTGTATGGTGCAATTATATCGCGGCAGGGTTTTTATTTTCCTGGAAACTAATCAGATTATGCGCGCATAGTGGCGGCGTAATGACAGGGCGCGCGAGGGACGTGCGAGTCGTGACCCTCCCACACGTTTTCGGTAAAGGGGTCGGTTAATTGCTTTTATGCAAAATTATCGAGTGTGTGTTGTGAAGACGTTGCTGAAGGATTGATTCGGGAGATATCGAACTAAGTGGGTGATATCGTGAAAAATTTCTTGATTTTTCGTGGAAGTTTTTGAATGAAAAGTTCATCGAGGTAGAAGTGTGGTTATTTTTATTATTTCTAAAATTAAATTTGTATCGCTAAACTGATTATGAAGCGAGATTTTCAAGATTATGTTAATTGAATATCTTCCGAGAATTTAATTATCTTCCGAGTCTAATGCAAGTAGTGTGGTGTACTGTTGTAAAGTTGTGGTGTTTCGTGAAAATATATTTTTGAGGATGATAATATGAAAAATATGAGTTGAACATATTCTTTGTTAAAAAACCGATTTATTTTTTTCAAATACTAAATGATATCATAAATCATAAATCATACGTCGTAAATTTATTTTATCCCTCTTCTATCATTCAACTTTTTATACCTTTCCCGTACAAAATAAATAATAAACATTCGTATGTTCACATAAAAAGTATGTAATCAATCGAAATAAATACAAAATCTATTCTGGCATTCAATAAAACCGAATTCGTTCAATATTTTCCGATAATAAAACAACAGCAAACCATCCACTACCATAAACGTAACGACCACGTTTTTTCAATCCTCTAAAACGCCAAACGCTTTTTTATTACCTGGATATTTATAGAACTTTACGAATCGAACAAACGGGAAATTCAACGAAGCCGAATGCAATCATCTATTAATTCTGCTCACAATGACATCCCACGCACCAGCAATCATCCCCTGTGACTATTTATCATTACATAGGTCAGTGGGACTTCAATTATATTCGAAAACTAACAACCGAAGCGCTTTCGGAACGTTATTTATACATACAATGTATAAAGAAAAAAATCATTCGTCCTTTCGTTCCTTTATGGGCTAGTGTTCGCCACATACGGGAACACAAAAGGATTATTTACGAGCGGAACATTTGAAAAGTCCTCTCTGAGCGAGCTTTGATATCATTTGTCGCGGAATTTATTTGCGGGAACGACACAAAGTGCATGTTAACATAATAAAATGTCTGTCTCATATTACTCTATTATTTTTACACATTAATTCAATGCATTCAGAGGCACATTGCGGAATATGTAGTAGTATTTAATTGCAAAAAAAAAATGAAAACAATACTCTATTAATGAAATGCGTGGAAATTTTATGTTTTTTCGTTTCAATACGAAGACTAACGAAGTTCTAATTGAATGAAGTATGTTCTATAATATATTTTAATTCGTTCAATGCATGTTTTTTCATCAAAATACGCTTTGTTGTGGCATTCGTTTCGTTTTATTCGAGCACCTGAACTTCGTACATAGTATTCCTTTTCGCGAGACGCAGAAGTAATCCCGTTTATATTTCTTGCACTTTTTTTGCGCACTTGTTTCTTTTCTTTCGCGAGATAAACGCGCAATTTCCACTCGAAAATTACCGACGAAAGTTATTGTCGATCATAAAAACATTTCAGAATTGTTTCACATATCTCGTGACAAACGGCGTATTTCGAGCGCTCGACACAAATACAAAATCGCCGGCAAATTTTCATCGACAATTCCCTCTATGATAAGTTCGCCATATACTTTTGATAATACCGCAATTTAATTAGGAAACGTCCGAAATTTGCTGCCGACCTCGGCGAGTATTGTATTTCGTATTAATTAATTTCGACACGATTAAAAGTTCTAACGATCCGCTTCTGTGCACTGCAATCTTTCTTTGATATTTCCTTTGCGGGGGCGGACGATTCGTCGCATCTGCTGCGCAAATTTGCCCAAATTCCGCTGTTTTCGCGTTAATATTACTTTTTTATATTATGTTATGTGGCCTTTCTCCGGCTCGTCGTTATCGAAATGAAAGTGGTGATTGCGGAAGATGATTCTCCCGGGAGAGGATCACCGATGGGTTTTCTGGCTGGTTGCTTCGGGGAAGCTATGAAAGGTCGTATGGAGCGGTTATGTTTTTTCGAATGTGATTTCATTGTGGGTTTTTATTAAATTTTTCAAATTATTTTCGGTAATTTTGATTTTCAAAAATAGTCAATTTGCGACATCGGAATAAAAAAATATTATATTTTACATAAAATATTCTATAAACAGCGCTAATAGAAAGTTGTTTTCGTCACCAAATGACCTTATTAAAAAAAATCGCCTTGAAAAATAAATCAAATTGACGGAATCTGTGTATATACAAATCTGTTATTTACAAACGTTGTATAAATAATATAAAAATAATTATTTTAACCCTCTTAATACCCATGAGTCGATATATCGGCTTTTTGAAAAACCATATTTGTTTCCTTATTTTAAATATATTTTGAGCAGAAAAATAAATTTCATATTCTTGAATATAATCCCCTATCCCCTATATATAAT
>JAOXNN020000052.1:2122197-2206806 GCA_028571205.2 Hydropsyche betteni | reverse complement strand
CCTTATTTTAAATATATTTTGAGCAGAAAAATAAATTTCATATTCTTGAATATAATCCCCTATCCCCTATATATAATAGCGGATTTCTGTGTGTCCGTCTGTCTGTCGGTGTCGATGACGCTCGCGATTATTTTTTTTCCCGCGACTTTTAAATGAACGACCCGAACGATGATGACGATGATGATGATGATGATGATTGGGTACACATTTCGAGTTCACAAAATCGGGTTTTCACATTTTATCGTTTTCTGTTTCTTAACTTTCCACAGCCGATGTTATTAACATCGGGCCTATATAATACTAGTATTCTTATAATGATTAATAATTAATTATTGCAAATATCTAGTGGTTTACGTAATTTTGAACATAAATACTATACATCAATCGAAGAAATGAAAATTTTCCTCGCATGTATGTATGTATAAATATGGGATTAGTGAAATTTTATTTTTTTTATTTTTTACTTGTTTTGAATGTAACGAATAGTAATACATACATGTAACGAAATGTAATTTGTTTTTTTTTTTAATTATTTTAATTGAAATAAACATTTTTTTTTAATCTAGATACTTTATTATAAATATTTTTTAATAGAATATAAAAAAAGTATCACAAAAAATGTCATAGACTTAGTAGTATTGGGAAAAAATATGAATATCCTCATAACAAGATATTTTCTAGGATATTTTTCGCAAATTATTCAAAATTTGCAAGGCATAAAGAGGAGTACTAAAATTTAACTTTCCAACACTAAATTTCTCATATTTAATTCGAAAAACTTTCTCGAAGCAAATACAAAAAACTATCCAAAATAAATCATCACTCTTGACCCTCACCACTGCATTCATTTTGAATGCCGAGCATTTTAGCGGGCAAGTTTCACCCATCGTACGTCTGCGAGAGCCACGCAACCCAGCGCGAAAGCCTTAAAGTTTTCAGGACACGATCGACCGTACTGCGTTTGTGGCTTAATTCTGGACCTGGATGAGGGTTTGCGTTAAACCGGGAAATATGGCCGGACGCTTATCAGACTTTACTGGCCGACAACCGGGTGTAACTAGTGGCTGGGTGTTGTGTGTTATTTGTGCTTGTTCGATTCTTGGATGGGTTTTCGTTAGTAGTAGTTGTTGTTGTTGTGGATGGGGTGGTTTTTTGTTTGGGCGATGCGTGTTGGGGGTGTTCGGTTGAAGTGTTCGGTGAATGGTGTTTGAAAATCGTCGGATTGGAAATGATTGGTTTTGATGCATTCGAGTTGTCTATAAAAAATATCAATTTCATGGTTCCAAGAAGAAAAAATGATGATTTGAGAAATTTTTTTGAAAAATAATTTTGAAAATTGTAAGCTTTCTTGAAATATTAAATACATGTAGAGAGTATATTAATTGTCGTTAATAATTGAATTCCTAAGGCTGAAAATGAAATGATCTCACTCTTAAGTATTTTATTAACATATATGAGCTTTTCGATGATTATTAAATAACGATGGTTTTTTTACTAATATATATTTGTCTTACGATAATGTTTTTTTTTTCAAAACGCGCTTCTTGTAATAATTCGCTGATAGGCTGAACATATCGTATTGAAATTTTTTCTGTGGTCGAAATGACCGCTTAAATAAAAAGTGTTGAATGTTTCTTCGGCTTTTTCGGTTTCATTCTATAATTAAATTGATGCAGAAGAATACACAATTTCGCAAAGTATGTTCGTTACGTACTGTAATAATAATACGTTCACTATTCAAAGTTAGATGGTTTCTGTTTGCAGCGGAAATTCTGTAAAAGTTTTCTTTGCGATATCATATTTAGCTTCGAAAAATCAAGAATGAGTCGTATTAATTAAAACAAAAAATATTTAGATATTTTATCGTTTATGTGTACAGTTGCATTTTTATCATTATTTTTCAGAATTATGAAAATTATTCGCATCTTTCAAATAAATCAATGAATCTTTTTATTTATTTTTTGAGCTTTTGTTACTTTTTCAATCTAAAATAAATGTGCCCTTTGTTTATGGAACAATGAAAAACTGAACACTCCTTTTTCGATATATTTTTTGGACACAACGAACAAGCGAACAAACATTCATTACACATTTTAAACAGTAATTTCGGTAGATTGTATCCGACATTTTGTACGGTGGCAAGTTTTTTATATGCGGACGAAAACCAATTAATTTTATATTTTATTAGACTTTAGGTATATATTCGTTAGATAAAAATGATATGTGTTCAGTGAACAGAACTCGCAGAAAATTCGTTTCATTGATCTTCGTCGCTCAATATCCCGCATTCTGTCGTGGTAGAGAAAGACTTTTATTTCCAATTTTACTCACGCGCACATAAAAGAAAAAAGTTACCTCTGCAAAATTGAGGTTTGAGGAGGAATTCAGAAGATTCGATGATTAAGAGACGTTGCTCTGTCGCCAAAATTGAATTTATCGAAGAAAACGTTATTTTTCAATTACATAACTCCGTCGCGCACATAACTGACGGTTTTCGTTTGAAACTCGCCAAGGAGCCGTATAGTTTTAAAATATGAAATGCGGAACATATCCAGACAGACCACAACCCCTCGAGACGCGAGAAATGTACGAAAACGCAAAGTATATAATATTATATACAATCTGATAATATGTAATGCGCACATTCATCGCGCCGATTCGAACGCGCCTTACTTACATACATATGTTGAGTTTGTTTGTTTGTTGCTTTGAAAAGTCGACGTAAAGGTGAAAATGGGACTTGGTCCCAAAAGTTTCACTATGAGTGTATAACGAGCTCGTTCGTCCAACTTGTAATTTTCGCTTCGAACTTAATCGTTGCGGACTAATGTTTAAAGCTTCCAGTCTATTGTTTCAAGAGGCTTACGGAAATGTTCTTAGCGTTCGAACTTAAGTAATCACACGTCAAACGCCGTTATTCGACGCTCGGATATTTTGCGGGTTATTCGCAGCTTCAAGGGCTTGACAATAAACTAACTTACTATAGGAGTGTAAAATAAATGGTAAACATTTTCAGAGCAAATCAAATAAAGCGAGTTGCAACGTGTCGTACGTACGAGTGTGATATCGAGATTTATAGGTCGGTATGTTGTTTGCTCTATGCACTTCCGTTCGGGATGGAGGAATTGTTCGTGTTTGCTTATTAGCAAGATCCACACTCGTTGGATATGTTTTGTATTGGAAGTGGTGTTTGTATTTGTGCTTCGATTGTGATAGTGTTTAATTATTATCAATGAAAAATTCCACAATAATTTTTATATAAAAAGTTTATTATCACTAAAATCAGACAATAACATTTCCTATGGCATACCATTTAAGATCGTTTTAAAATTTTTGAATGACTTAATCTTGATATAAACTATTTCATTATATAAGTACATCAGCGATGATGGGACTGTCGTCATAAACATTTCCGGAATCATCGTATCCAGAAGGTATTTCATGATCGAAAGAAACATCGTAACTATCGTGACCATGACCTCCTCCACCACCACCACCGTGACCTCCTCCTCCGTGTCCACCACCGCCGCCGCCATGTCCACCACCTCCATGACCTCCGCCACCATGTCCTCCTCCACCGCCTCCGTGTCCACCACCACCATGTCCTCCACCTCCACCGCCTCCATGTCCACCGCCACCATGTCCTCCACCTCCACCGCCTCCATGTCCACCGCCACCATGTCCTCCACCACCGTGTCCTCCACCACCGTGTCCTCCACCACCGTGTCCTCCACCACCGTGTCCTCCACCACCATGTCCTCCGCCTCCACCACCTCCATGTCCACCGCCACCATGTCCTCCACCTCCACCGCCTCCATGTCCACCGCCACCATGTCCTCCTCCACCGCCTCCGTGTCCACCGCCACCATGTCCACCGCCACCATGTCCACCGCCACCATGTCCTCCACCACCGTGTCCTCCGCCTCCACCGCCTCCATGTCCACCGCCACCATGTCCTCCACCTCCACCGCCTCCGTGTCCACCGCCACCATGTCCTCCACCTCCACCGCCACCATGTCCACCGCCACCATGTCCTCCTCCACCGCCTCCGTGCCCACCGCCACCATGTCCTCCCCCACCACCTCCGTGTCCTCCACCTCCACCGCCTCCGTGTCCACCGCCACCATGTCCTCCACCTCCACCGCCTCCGTGTCCACCGCCACCATGCCCTCCACCTCCACCGCCATGTCCTCCGCCACCACCTCCGCCTCCATGACCTCCACCGCCTCCACCTCCACCGCTACTTTTTTTGTATCCCCATTTCTTTCCACCACTGTCACCACCTTTATGTCCGTGTTCTGAATGATGGCCATAATGAGAGTCGTGTCCGCCTTTGTGATTATGACCCTTTGATAAATAAAAAAATATGCATATTAATTTCAAGCATTCATTACTATTATACTATTCCAATATTTATTTTTCATTTAAATGTCCACCTTGTGATCGTGATGATGGCTTCCTTTTTCATGATGTCCTTTTTTACCTTTTCCAGAATGATGATGTCCAGACTTATGATGACCAGACTTATGTTTTCCCCCCTAAAAAAGTAAATGAAAATATAATGATGAAACTTTTCAAGAAGAATTCTTTGAATTTCTTTATTACTTTGTGATGTCCATGCTCGTGATGGAATCCTCCATGTTTTTCGGAATGACCACCACCGTGATCTTCATCAAAGAATTCTACTTTCTTTTCAAATGCATCTTTTTTGTGAACCTCATGACCTCCTTTGGTACTATGACCTTTTGAATGCTTTCCAGATTCAGAATACTAAAAATAATATATATTTTTTTGTATTACATATAAAAGGTATTCAGCAAGTAAATGTGATTACGATAATTACCCCAGATTCCTTTTTACCGGCTTCGCCTTTGTGATGTTCACCATGATGACCGGACTCACCTTTATATCCCTTTTTATGCCCCCCTTTATCTGCGTAGTGACCAGAATGCCCTTCTTTATCATGATGACCTTTAGATCCTTTGTAGTGGCTATGATGTCCCTAAATATAATTAATTTATGGTAGAGTTTCATTTGAAAAAGTAATTTAATTTATCAATTATTTATTAATTATTATTATACTTTGTATCCTTTATCGCCTTTGCCTCCATGAGCAGAATGATGAGCCGAGTGATGTTCCTTGCCACCTCCTACAAAGCAAGATGCAGCAAAATTTCATATAAATGTTTAACTTTATAATATAATTGTTTTTATACCTTTAGAAGACTTTCCGCCGCCTCCTCCACCACCACCTCCACCGTGTCCACCACCATGTCCACCACCGCCGCCGCCGTGACCTCCTCCTCCATGTCCTCCACCACCGCCACCACCGTGTCCACCACCTCCATGTCCTCCACCACCACCACCGTGGCCTCCACCTCCATGTCCACCGCCACCGCCTCCACCATGTCCACCAACTCCATGTCCACCGCCTCCACCGCCATGACCTCCGCCACCATGACCGCCACCACCTCCATGACCACCACCGCCATGACCGCCACCGCCATGACCACCACCGCCTCCATGACCACCACCGCCTCCATGACCACCACCGCCTCCATGACCACCACCGCCTCCATGACCACCACCTCCGTGGCCACCACCGCCTCCATGGCCGCCACTACCATGACCACCGCCTCCTCCTCCGTGACCACCACCACCTCCATGACCACCACCTCCATGGCCACCACCGCCTCCATGGCCGCCACCTCCATGGCCGCCGCCTCCTCCTCCGTGACCACCACCTCCTCCTCCGTGGCCGCCGCCTCCTCCATATTGGTAATCATCAAAGTCTATATCATAACTATAATCTGTCGCTTGCGTACTTTGATCTTCAATTTTTGCAACAGCAACATCTTCTTCTTTGGGAATCAATACTTTCGGCGACAACTTATCTTGAATCGTTAATCCGTAACCAATTTTGAATAAAACAGCAATAAGCAAAAGCCCTGGAAGGGCATTGCTCCTGAACAACACAAACATGATTGCGAGTCCTTTAGCACATTTCTTTTAACACTATCACTTTAACACTGGATATTCGACGAGTATTCGTAGAATGATCCGTACACGACTGATGCTGTGTTTACGAATTTCAGTCCGTTTTATAGTAGTAGATGCACCAATAATTTGGTGCAGTTGCAAAATGCCGGTGTTGGTCAATGAAACAATAAAAAACCCAAAAAAGTGTCAATTATTGTACAAAACGGATCGATTTGTTTCGAATATGCAACTGCAAAAGATGGTGCCTTCACCGAATCGAAGAGATGACATTTTTCTTGCATCAGTTATTTCATAATTATTTTCTGAAGTTTTCCGCGGAGAAAGGTACTTTTTTTGTCCAGTATGTCACCATCACATTACTCGATACTGGTCAGTTTTATTTGTTACTCTTTAGCTAGACGCTATTATTATTTTTTTCAACTTTTTCGTTCGGCTCTTTCGATACGTTTTTGTGTCTGTGTTAATATAATTCTCTTTTTATAAAAAAAAAATGATCAGGAAAAGGTGCTATTAGAATAAACACTCGAAACCAATACAAATTCAACGCTCGTTTATTGGAAACAATTTTTGTTATTATTATACTACGTGATGAAATATTAATTTTTTCTACGTATCAATACTGTTATAAATAAACTTTTATATGGAGATAATTATGTATTTCAACATAAGCTGATTTCGGAAATGATAATTCTAAAATATAAATAAAACGAAAACTTTTTTCATAATATTATAAATATTATATTATAGTTTTTTATAGAATTGATAACACTTATGAACTTTTAATAATACAAACACAAAAATTTGCTATAAATATGTTTCTTCGCATGAAATTTACGCATCCAGAAAATTCTTACATTCTATAATATTCAACATTTTTGACTCTTAATAAGATTCGTTTTTTTTTTATTAATCAATACATATGTATAATGCTTTTATATTCAAATACCTATATTGTGTTAATTTTCATATAAGTAACATAACAATTTTTTTATGAATTTAAGGTTGTTTATGAATTTTCTTTAAGTTTATATTTTTTTTTAATTTTAAACAAGTTATGAAATTGCAATGAAAAATTGTTTTTTGTCGATTTATTTCTAAAGTTTTCTATGTAATTCAAAAAATACTTCAATATATTATAGGTACTTCTTATTATAAGAATCATTCCTCTTGTGTAAAATATGGAGGATATTTTTATTTTTTTGATTTTTACATTCTTCGTTACATGCTTCGGGTATCATTTTTCAATTGAAATATAAGATTTATTTTGAAACTTTATTCTACAAGAAAAAACATTCATAATCGATAAAAAAAAATGTATTCGTATAAAATTATTTTATTAAATTATAAATATCATTTACAGTATTCGAAAACCATATAAATATAATCTTTTTTTCTTCTGTTTTACAATCAATTCAATAAAGATAATCAACGCCATGACATTAGCAATAATTTCAGCCGTGACCGCCACCTCCTTTTTTGAATCCCCATTTTTTACCGCTGCTTTTCCCATTTTTGTGACCATGTGCTTCTTCATGTCCATGATGGATATCATGACCTTCTGCATTATTGTGTCCCTATAAAATATTCATAAATATAGTTATTTATACATAAAAAATAAGAATATGTGGTATTAAACATTCCAAATACCTTATGAACATCATAATGATTTCCTTTTTCGTAATGTCCTTTCTTACCCTTACTACTGTGATCATGGCCAGAATGTTGATGTCCTCCTTTCCAATGTCCACCCTGTTAAACGAAATCAAAATTAAATTTAAAAAAATTAATTCATAATATTATATATATTCCACAGTATAATACGAATCTCAAATACTTTTTTATGTCCATGTTCCTGGTGAAATTCTCCATGTTTTTCTTCACCGCCTTGGTCGTTATCTTCCTCGTAGAACTCAGTTTTTTTTTCGTACTCGTCCTTCTTATGAACTTGATGACCTCCTTTGGTACTGTGACCTTTCGAGTGTTTACCAGATTCCTCGAACTTATATATAATAATCAAAAATTAAATAAAAATTATAACAACAATAATTAATTAAGAAATTCAAAACGTTCACTTTTTCACCTCAGCACTTTTTTCGCCTTTCCCGCCTTTTTCATATTCCCCGAAGTGTGCGCCGCTTTCGCCGTACTTTTTTCCGTTCCCGCCTTTATCGGAGTAGTGACCTTTATGACCTTCTTTATCATGGTGTCCCTTTTCCCCCTTGTAATGTTCGTGATGGCCCTTGGAAAATGTCCATCAAAACACGATTAACACATTTTCAAACGATCTTTTGTCCTTTTGTGTAATGATCGATTACCTTATAACCCTTTTCGCCGCCGCTGCCGTGCTTCGAATGTTGTGCCGAATGATGCTCCTTTCCACCCCCTTCACATGAAAATTATTTTTATTTGTGTTACTCTGTTATAAATAATACATGTTTTCAATTGAAATTTTCATTTTGATTTTTAAATACCTTTTGAATGTTTCCCGCCTTTGCCGTGTCCATCATTTTGTTCGCTTCCTACATCGTCGTGTTTTTGTTCGCTTCCCATATTGTCAATCTTTTGCTCATGTACTATACTACCTGATTTCTGTTCGTTTACCATACTATCTATTTTCTTATTATTCACCATACTATTTATTTTCTGATCATTTATTTTCAGCTCGTCTACTAAACTATCTTTAACTTTGTTGTCTTTCAATGATAAATTTTTTGCTGCAATATTTTTCGGTTGTATATTATAATTATTTTTCACTTCCATTGATTTTTTTTGTTGATCTATTGGGCGCCTTTGAATCCTTGCGATGTTCCTAATTTGATCTTTATTTATATTAGGTTTTTTCAAAATGGGCTGATCATTGGGAACGTTTTTCAAAGACGAATACGTGACTTGTTTCATTCGAACCTTTTTTGGAGGCAATGAAGCCAAATCGTTCCTTTTGGGACGAAGAATGTGCTCAGACTCATAAGAAAAACTCACCGGTCTCACAATATGACCGACGATAATTGGTTCACTATTTTCGTATCGAGGCGAACCTTCACATAAATTTGAATATAAAATTAACACTAGGACACCGAAATAACACGTGATGGGCCGCATTTTTGCGGAATTTTTTCGCGACTGATCGAATCTTCATGAAATTATTCATATTTATAGATTTTCGTTTCGACATAGAGAAGCAGCGGTTCTTCGTAACGATCCATTTGCCAATCGTCACGTTTGATCGATGATCGTAATTGTGTTATTAGTCTTCGAACGGTATGGACTAATTTTCGTGTTTTCTTTTTGACATAATTTTGTGTGTCATCTCGATTTTTTTTTTTTGGTGAATACGAAATTTTGATGAGGCGTTCATTTTTTAAAAATAAGAGAGTAATTTTAATGTCTATATTTGGTGAATGTTTTGTAATCAGAAAGTGATTTGATTGTAAATCGAGTTTTTGCTTGAATTTATTTTAATTTAATTTTTTTTTTCTAGATAAAGCTTTTCATTAACATATTTTTTTTGATAATTTTAAGATGATTTACAAATAGAATTAATCAAATGTCCTTATGTATTATACTCTTGATTATGTTTAAATTATTCACAATCTTCATATGTTGTGAAATAATTTTTGATTTTTACGTATCTTGTGTCCAATAGATTTTGTAAATCGCATTTTAAAATTACTAAAAAATTTCTGTTTTCTGCTTAGGTTCAATTTTCAATTATAATTGTATAAATAAGTTTACTTTTTATTTATCATATATCAAATAGTTGAACCGTATGATATTGAACATATAAATCAATTAAATCTTTAGAAAATTTGATAATTTCTCTATATGTAACTTCTTTAATATGTATTTCATGACATTGAATTTGAGGTGCACCTTTGCACTTCTATTATTTTTATTACAGTACACTATTTTTTAATTATGATATTCTCATTTGTTATTTTTTTATTTTTTAGTTCAAGACATACGTCACACGTTGTGCTGAAAAGGTATTCTATATTAAGATTATTAGTTTCGAACAAGACCTCAATCAAAGAAACAAACAAGGTCAGTTATAATTTATTTATTTTTATATCATCAAACAACTCGCGTCGAGACGATAACAATTTTAACATTCAACTCGATCGCACAGTCGTCAGACATAATTATATACATGTTTTTCATAATTTTATATCTAGTTATCTTAAATAAATAAATAAGTACAAAACAAAACAATGAAGCACGCTTTGGTATCTTTGATATTAATAATCGACTGCAAACTAAATTTAAGTCAATATATAATATTTTAATCAATTTTCTATTTTATTATATGAGACTATTGTTCTTCTTCGGCTTCTTCGCCTTCGTATTCTGCTTCTGCTTCAGCTGCTTCTGCGTATTCACCTTCTTCTTCAACAACATCTGGAGATTCTTCGACTATTTCTTCGTGGTGTCCACCACCATGGCCATTGTGACCGCCACCACCACCCCCTCCCCCATGTCCACCTACTCCTCCATGTCCACCCCCACCCCCTCCTCCATGCCCTCCACCGCCACCACCACCATGCCCTCCGCCTCCTCCTCCTCCACCATGTCCTTTACCGCCTCCTCCTCCTCCTCCCCCGTGTCCTTTACCGCCTCCTCCTCCTCCTCCCCCATGTCCTTTACCGCCTCCTCCTCCTCCCCCTCCGCCCCCGCCGCCATCACCGTGCTTATAGCCCCATTTCTTGCCACCTTCTTTTGCGGATTTATGTCCATATTCTGAGTGGTGTGCATGGTGTTCATCGTGGCCTCCCGCGTGTTTATGTCCCTGAAAATTAAATTCGGTTACTACCACTTTCTTTCTCGTTTTCTCAGATTTCATCTCGGCGCATGTGTATAAAATATTAAATCGTCGAAAAAATATTTTTCGTGATAATAATTCAATTCCTAAACTAACTTTCAACGCATTTGTTTCAAATATTTTTATTATTGAAAATTAATAAGTGTTTATATTTAAAAATAGTGGATTTATATGGAAACCTAGTAGTATTTTGGCGTTATCATTTTTTTTTTTTTAATATTATAAATAAATAAAAAATTGGCGAAATTGTGAAAAGCTGAAAATCTCCCAGGGGAAACTTTTATGGAATTTGCATAGTGGCTTCACGTCACCTAACACTCAGACCCTCGTTTCTCTACCGCGACTAAGTCTTATTTCTCCTTACCTTACGCACACGCAAATACAACCAACTTCTTGATAAAAAAATAAAATAAAGAAGAAAAAAGTAAAACTTCCCACAGGAAGATAGAAGCGACCAGGTGAAAACTTTTTGTGGCCATAATTGGAATTCATTGCGCACGAATCCGACCCAACCCAGTATCATCTTCGCTCATAATTTAATTATAATTATAAAATAGAATCCTCAATTGTAAACAAGAACATCTGGGTCATGTAACGAGAGCACAGATATTAATATACGAATAAAATAATTCATATTGTCAAATTCCGCGTCGTCACAAGAACAATAAACGTGTCTGGAGTGTGATTCCATAGTGCGTCAATTACGAGCGATCGGTTGTTTATTTTGGTAAATGTAGCTATTAGTGTTCCTTCAATTGAAAGCTCGGAACGTTTTCAACACTCCAATAACAACTCATGTATTTATTTATATTACACCGGTGTTCGTATTCGAGTTCCAGATCCAGAAAATGGTCTTTGAATGCACGTCTATAAATTTAGCGACCGTCTTGTTTGCCGAAATCGGAAACTACATGTGCGTTGAATAAGCCTCTCGAAAACGGACCGAAATAAATTGGAAAGTAACCCCGCGCATAAATACAAGATTTTATTCTTCTATTATTTGCTTTAACCCGTTAAAATTATATGTCCTGCCGCATAACATATGTACCTTGTGGTCTTTGTGATGTCCGCCCTTTTCGAAGTGTCCTTTTTTGCCTTTACCAACATGATGATGCTCCGTTTTCAAGTGGCTTCCCTTCGATTTGCCACCCTGAAATTCATTGTTCGATAGTCATTATTTCAAAATAAACATTTCATATTATGATTTGATTTAAATAAAATTGAACCTTGTGGCTGTCGTGCTCTTGGTGGAAACCTCCGTGTTTTTCTTCTTCGCCGCCTCCGTGGTCCTCTTCGAAGAATTCTATTTTTTTCTCGTATTCATCCTTTTTGTGGATATCGTGGGATCCCTTAGTGCTGTGTCCTTTGGAATGTTTTCCCGATTCCTCGTACTGAAACATGATCATATAAAAAATTATCTCTCGGCACCGTTTTTCCCTGACCCATATACAAAGTTGCGGTTTACGTCAAAGCCGCATATTTATTATATGACAGCGTGCGCAATAAACGACAAATGCGTTTTATACATCTGAATTTTATTGCACTTGAGAGGTCGATGAAAACGCGCCGCAAACGCCATAAATAATAGTTTGAATCGACATATAGGACGTCACCTCGGCTTTTTTTGATCCCTTCTCGCCCTTATGGTGTTCGCCGTGATGTCCTGACTCTTCGTGAGATTTCTTCTCGTGCCCTCCCTTGTCATTGTAATGACCCGAGTGTCCCTCTTTGTTGTGATGTCCCTTTTGGCCCTTCGAGTGCTTGTGGTATCCCTAGAAAATAAAAGGAGAATTTATACGATCTGGAAATGTTTTATTGGAGAATTTGACCGATTTCTGATGGATGTAGTACCTTGTAGCCCTTGTCGCCCTTTTCCCCGTGCTCGGCATGGTGTTCGGCTTTGTGTTCCTTGCCGCCTCCTGAAAAAATAGATAAATAAATAAATTCCTTGGTAAATATATATTCGAGACTTTCAACGTCGAAGAAGTTTTATTCTATGACTAGCGAACTTTTAGTACGTATTCTGCATACTGAAAGCGCATACTCTTTTTCACATTTCGTACATCATTCCAACAAGCGACCGTTTTAGTGGTCGTTGTAAATTTACTCTGTTAGAGTTAATTGAAATAAAATATTTTGTCCGCAAATCTACAATATTTTATTGGTATATGCAAAAATTTCAATCCGTTTAACGTTATTGATTATCGCATCTATAAAAGACGTTGAGTCGAGCGAAAGTTATAAATTTCACGATTTGAACAATTTCGAATTAAAAGTTTGAACTTTTATTGATTTATACGTCCTTCGAATAAAGTTTTTCATTTTTCCAATGTTTTAACCGGTAAATTATTCGATTTAATATTTTAACGTACTGATGAAAATTTGCATAATTTTTAAACGCTTCTAAGTTAAATGTACTATGCTATAAATATAATTTTTACCCATTCACCAAACACAGAATATATTTGCAATTTTCATGAATATTTTGTTTGATTTCAATAAATATAATGAAAATATTATTTCGACGGTCAATTGAACATTCATGTGTCAACATCATTTCAATCAAGATTATCTCGATCCAATTCATCCGATACTACATCGAATATACAGCAAATCGATTACAATCTTCCTCGCCAGGGACATTCACACTCCGATGTCTCAACGTCATATCCATATTTACTCCTCGAGGACCTGATGCTTCCATCAATCATTCCGAGTCCTCGGAGACCAGCGCCTACGTACATTCAAATTTATTAAACGGCTTAATAACGTTGACGCTTTCTCGTGTTACCCTCATTCCGGTGTGTTTCATTAGGACACTTAGGGAGTCGAAATTAAATTTGTATCACGTCATAAATATTGCTAAAGAAATGCGTGAGTGAGACGTTCATATAATATATTTAATGATGAGAAAGTTTTTCGAAGGTAGTGTATTTTTGACCTTTTACTGTCTTCTTTTTTTTTGTTAAAGGTCACGTTCGCGCAAATGTCCCTAATGGTGACGTTGGTATGGTCCTTTTATTGCAAATTGAGGGTCAAATCTAGTTATCGTATTAAAATTTATCTGAAGCGAAGTCTTTCAAGGATATCTTCTATTTTTACATATTTTTTAATAGTCAATTTAGCTCGTATAATTAGCTAGCTTGTCAAATGCACCTTGATTTTTTTACATATTCATCAGCTTTTCATCTCCTGTAAGTTTCTTCTGCTTGTCTTTTTAATTAAATTTCTTCTAATTACATTTTATAAAAATCTAAATAAACGTGGAATGAACTATAATACTAACAAGTAACTACTGGAAGTTAACAAAATATTTTCCATCGTATTCAAAAACTCAAACAAAGCTTAATTGAAATATTATTTTTTGTAAGAAAAACAAATATTTGTTTCGATAAATATAAAAGGAAAGACTAAATTTGAAGTAATCCGTTTTTCTCACCTACACACATATAGAGTTTATATTTCAGATAATCGATCGGCAGTCATTTATCACAAAAACCCCAAAGTAATAATAAATTTAAAGAATGAAAAAACGTTTTCTTCCACCTATATATATATACATAATAACAAGAAAATAATTCAGTTGAAATTGTATTTGTATATGAAATGGATATTTTTTATCAAAGATATGTTGTTATAAAACGAATTTTAACTTCTGACTAATCAAAACGATTTATTTGTGAATATTTTAAAAACAACCAAGATAAATAGTTAATTTGATTGAAGAAAGTTAAATTGAAATTCGTGACCGGAAAAATCTTTGAAAATACTCGTGGTGACTCTTCGTGTTCGTTTATTTATTTTTTTAATATAAAACAACAAACAAGATACGAGCTCTTATAAAACGATAAATCATTTTTCATCGAATAAATATTGACGGCTTTGCACAAGCGAACGAACATCCGAAAACAAATTTTCAGCCACGCTCAACCAACCTTCGCATTTCCCTTACGAAAACCATCCGACGCATCTAAAACCCCCAAATTAACCCCCCTGCACTTTTTCCATTCGTTTCCACCGACAATCCGTCGTTCCGCAACCGAAAGAGGCTCTCCGCAATTTCCGCTCGGCCGGCCGCGACTCGATTCCAATTTCGCGCCTCTTGTCCGAAGCGAAAGACCTTTCGACATCCGAGACGATGGCTGATGCTGGCCAGCTCGCCGAGGCTGCGGTGGTGGAGTGGCGAAGTGGTGAAGTGGCCGATCGTTGCGAAACCGCGGAGTTGCGCAATCCGCGGCCGAAGAATGGATCGGACGACGGTGCCGATGGATTGTTGTGCAAGTCGACGGTTTTTTTCCGGGTCGGTTTCGGCAGATCCGGATGATTTTCGATGATTCGATTGGAGTCATTTCAATCGGGTGGTAGTTCAAGTTCTCGAGTGAAGGAGGTGTGTCCGAGTCTCTTTTTACGCGGAGGATACATGCCAGAGACTACCTTGTAAATGTATGGTGAACATATAAAAATTGTAAACGGATTCTATCAGTATATTTGGTTGGAAGTTTCATTCAAAAATGCGTAATATTGAAAAATTTCACCATGTGAAATCGTCGAAAATTTTCATTTAATAATCATAATTTTTTACTGGTTTGCTACACATCTTACCATTTTGGCATAATAATAAATTTTTTTTATGGCATGTCAAAGTGAAAAAGAATCGTTATTTTCGAACTGTGTAAAAATAATTTTGGGAGTATATGATTTTTTTGTATATAAATCTAATATATTTTGCTTTATAACATGATCATATAAATGTACAAAATTATATTGCAATCATGCGGAAATTTTCATGTATTGATTATCTTATATAATTAATGTGAAGCTTCAAATATTTCTGAGAATCTATGCGAAAATTATGATACTATATATAAAGTAAATTCATATGCATTAATTTAGATATTTACTTCAACAAATTACTAATTTTAATATATACGTGAATAAATATCATATCATTAAATATTTTTCTTTCATATGCAAAAAATAAAATATGTACATATAACCTATATAAATACTAATTTATATCAAAACAAAATAGGCTGTCAGCGTTTGAAAAGCACAGATCATTGAAAGGCACAATTTGTTTATACGAGGCCCTTTCTTCGTTATCTTTTTGCGCGTTCGAATGCGCCGCAAAGCGAGATTATTTATTTCCGATGTGGCAGAGTAACGTTTCATGTTCTTATTTGTATGTGAACGAGTTTTCTCCTTCTTTTGCCGAACACTTACAATATCGAATGACGATTTTCCGTTTTGTGTTGCAATAAAGCGTACTGCACACGCAGGAGGGTATCGCATTCCTTTGTGTTATGTCAAATGAGGGCGATAAATTTAAAGGCGAGACGTTCGGTGCTCATATTTTGAATAATTATTTGCGAATAGTTCATTTTGTGCCGCGTTATTGCTTTGTAATAATAAAACAGTCGTTAAATTTCAAATTGTAAGTAGTTAAAGTAAAGGAAAATCGTAATATTAATAGATTTGCTTAAGTATTCAATTAAATTTGTTGACTAATTGTTTGAGTTTGATGTTGAACCAAATTTTATTTTTATCCTGTATACGGAATCTATACAATGAAAAATTTTGTAACAAAATTACTTAATTTATAATCAAATTAATAAAGAATTTGTTGATTTACATAGTTATCAATACGATTATAATCAATATATAAATGCCTCAAAAATTCCGAACTTAATTATGCAAATTTGTGTTCTTGTGCTTCGATTATTACTGACACGGGTCAGAAATAAACCATTGTCTGTTAAATATTTTCCCATTACCCCAACGTTATTCCAACAGTTTATTCGAGTATTACGATACTTAAAAACTATGAGCAACAAACAATTAACGACTCTCATATTTAACCGAAGTTTGCGGGGCGAACAATATTACAGGGAGCACACGAAAACCACGGAAATCAATTAATGTCGATATTTATTATAACATTTAACAAACCTTTTGTGTGTTTTCCGCCTCCTCCCCCTCCACCTCCTCCTCCATGTCCTCCTCCTCCACCTCCATGTCCTCCGCCACCTCCTCCACCGTGGCCGCCTCCACCGCCTCCGTGTCCTTTTCCTCCTCCTCCTCCTCCATGTCCTCCTCCACCTCCACCTCCTCCTCCATGTCCTCCTCCACCTCCTCCTCCATGACCTCCTCCACCTCCTCCTCCACCACCTCCTTTATGATCTTCTACAACATCCTCATCATAATCTTCTTCCTCGTCACTCTCTTCCTTTTCATCCTTTTCTTCTTCGTCGTTAGTGGCAGCAGTGTTCAAATCATGGCCATTGGTAAAAGCGAAGCTCATAGGTTTACTCAAAGTCTTCGCGACGGGCACCATCCTCCTGGTCTTCGGGGCCGTCGTGACTTCATCCTGATCAGAATCGTACACGTACGTGACGGGCCTGAGCACCCTTTGAGACTCCTCCGTCTCCAAGTCTTCAATCCGATCGACGCTGAACCCTTGACTGTGACCCACACAAGCGACGCAAACAATCAAAACGAGGCCGAGGGGAACCCCACCCATTTCGATCATCTCGAAACAGACTCGAACAACAAATCACAACATGTCAACAGAGTCGGACCGAGGCGTTCGTCGTCCGCGACGGACTGGTGTTGTGTCCATCCGGTCCTCGGCTCTTTTATACTCTTGCCGGCCACTTGAGGTGGTTCGTTGGCCAACGGCCATTTAACTCCGATTCTGATGGCCGTTCAATTACGTCGGATCGATTTGACACGAGCAGTGGCAACGTTCGGGATGGTCCGGTTTCCGGTTCGCCGGACACAGTTATGCGGAGATGGCAGTTTCTTGCATCGGGTACCGTTGCGCAATCGTTTTTTTTTTGCTTTGGTGGTTTTTTGTCGAAGTGGTGCTGATCGTTTTTGCTGTATCGCTCAATTATGTATATTTTCGGTGATGCGTACAGCCTTAGGGCACAATGAGTCGTTTAAACTTTCGTAATTTCGGCGTGATGTTTTTCGGGAAATTTATTAACTTTCGCGGTATAAAGTTGCATCTGTTTGAGCTAAAGGTGTATCGTTTTTGTTGCGATTCGTTTTAGCGGTCTTCATGGAATACCGACTTTCGGATAAGATACTTAATTTTCGTGAAAAGGATCCGCATTGAAATTATTTTAAAGGAAACTTTGTCGTTGTTGTATAAGAATTATATTAAACTGATAAACAATTTCAACTAAAAACATACAATGTTCTGAAATTTTAAAATACGATATTGATTTATTTAAACTTTATATCGAGTATTTTAAAATCATCTGCTGAAATATTCAAACTTGTCATTGTATGATGATATTTTGTATAGAAATGCGTCACCATTCAGAAATTTCTCTTGTCACATTTTTCGTTTCATGGCCAATCGGAACATATCGAAATTAAAAATAATGAAACAAAAAAGCGACAACAAATAACGAAAACAGACGGTATAAAAATGATGAATTCTCATTGTCTCGAATGACGACATTGTTCTATGAAGAAACAATCGGTTCGATTTGGTTTTTGTTGTGCAAACGTGGCTATCGATGCTTGATGTTTGCGAAAATTATTATTAACAAACCACTTATCCATAATTTCCAAATGATTATAGATAATTGTACAAGTAATTAAACGGATTTTCATGCGCATTGTTATTTACTTTTGACTGAAAGGTACCCAATACGAAATGAACAGTTGCTTAAAATGCTAGTCATGCTTACTTATGACATGGAAAATTCATACTCACCTTACACATCTGATAATCAAATATAAAGCTAATTAAAACATGCGCCAGAAACCTATTTATTATATGAAATTTATGTAAGACTTATAAGGGATATGACGTCTTATTATACGCTGAGCGACCTCACGTACTTTATTAGTTCGGTTAAAGTGCAACTTGCATAAGACACTTTGACATAAGGTCATTTGCTTCAAATTGCAACATTTTACAATTGAATTTTGATTTTATGACTTTTGTATTAAATCATTCGTCATAAAATTTCGTTATCAATGGCGTCTAAATATAATTCATATACATGTATCATTCATGCATTGTATAGAATCCGAATGTTCGATATCCGTTTTTCATTTAATAATTTGAAATAAGAACTCTTTTAAATCGGTTACATTATGTTTCATATAAAAGGATATAATTTCGCTATTATACATCGTGAGTGGGTTCCCTTTTAAAGGCCTCTATTTATTTCTTCCATGATCCTTTGCTACATACAAAAACGCGAGTCTGATTTATCCGGGCTTTTCCGTTTTTTATATATGGGCTTCTACAAGGAATCAGATATACCAGAAACGTATTTTTTTGTTCACTCACGATTCTTCAAAACGAACATTAACAAAACGATTTTTTTTTTCAAATTTCACTTACAAATTTAAATTATCAGCTTATTTGATCAATATGGGAGCTTTTTTGGGTGACATTTCCAGCTGAAGTTGAAAAAGTTATTCGAAAACACTCGAAAATTTTGCTTCACTATTTTTGGCAGTTACGAAACGCCTACGCGAGTTTTCGCGAAGACGTCATTCCATACATCTTATATGTAAGGGTTTTGCAAACATACATTTAATTTCATATGTAACGTATTCGTTTTGCCTTTTTTTTTCCAAAATAGAATATTTCTTAGTAACATTAATGTTATATTTTCATAAATTTCTAGTTAATGAAATCTCAATTTCTCGTAACTTAACCCTGACACGGATCGCAATAAAATTTTCGCGCTCGCCCTTCAAATATTGAACCTAGGCCTTTTATTAAATATTCTCGCACCCCTGGAGCGAAATTCTCGAAAGCACCTACTCTTGTTTATGGCGAATTAGACGTATTACATTATATTTTTTTATTTATTATATATTTCGAACGAATCGAAACGACAATTTCCGTCGCCGAGTTCGAATTACGTAGACGTTTTGCCTTCGTTCGGTCGATTTAACTCGGTCCAAATTCATAATCGGATCGAATTAAAACGGGCCACTTTCGACGAATTTAAAACGATTTCCGAATATTCGCTTGACTTTTTTGTTTAAAATATTCATCGGTTTTTTGTGACGGTCTGAGTGCATTTCAATAATTCCGCAACGCTTTTTATGCGGAATACGCGTGTAGGCTTTTCAAATAAGAAAGCGCTGAAATTTCAACTGATTGTTTTTCGTAATAATGAAAATATAGATAAGTGATTGGTTGGAATTAAAATATTTTTAATTCCATTAATATTCTTCTTTTCAGACGTGAATAATTCTTTTTCTCGTTTCAGGTCGATGAACGATACTTAAAAAAATTCGAACTTTGCTGCAATAATCCACTTACTTGTCAGTGCAGCCAGCTATATTAGATTCTGTTTAATTTATTTCTTTGAGAATTTATAAATTTAGCTTTAACGTATGAACTTCTTTTTGAATAATTGAGTAACAGTAAATTCTATGAACTACGGTTTTCCTTCAAAACGTGACTTCTGGTTTCACCTTTTACTAAAGTTATTTCTATAAATAATTTATATTTTAAAATATATCAAAATCACGGTAACTTTTCACCTAGCAAAATTGAATCTTCATAAAACGAAACGTCTTATGAATTCGTACGCGTCATACAAAACGTGTACTGTCATTATGCAACAGCACGAAGAGTTGTCTTTGTAGCGCACGATTACATAGCACTGAAAAAATGCAATATCGAGTTTCTATTTCGAGCTGAAAGACAACTCGCCAACTCTTTTCTGTATTAAAAATCCACCGTACAAATCGCCTTCGCGGTACGTATTACCACTAACGTGCACTTTTCCGGTTCCGTAATAAAACAGTTTAATATTAGTTCGCTTCCACTTCAACCATTATGTACGAAGTTTCAGAACACTGCAGGAGAGGTTTTACTTCGAATATCCGGAGTCGATTATCGGGATAAGAGGCTTTATTGCCAAACAACCTGTCGCTTCTTGTAGCTGAAATCTCGGCATCGGGATTTCCGCTAAATATTTATGACGCATCCGATTTTCATACGCAAAGCCAAACACCATTAGTAAATCTATATTAATATCTAAATAGTTAGATAAATACCGAAAAACATATGGGTATCGCGTTGCGGTAATCCCGCAAGTCGTCGCCGAGTCACGGGGCAAATAATCGGCGTATGAATTCGATATACAAATAAATGATAATGGACGATGTAGGAATCCTATTCTGGTTTTCAGCTGAAAAAGAGTAGTCTGGTCTGCCGATGGCTTTCTAGTCGTCGCCTAGCAATACTCCGTCTTCTTTCAGCTTTATTATGTAGACGGGTTTTTTTGTCGGGTAAACGTTTTATCGACGGATTCTATAGAGAACGAGAGCTAGGAAAAAAGTCACGGAAAAAATCAACAGAAAGTTGAGTAATATCGGCTGGGTTGAAACTCGAGCGACTGTTATATCCGCTCAGGCAATGTGCGCGACTAATCGCTTTTAATACTTCGGTATCTGTAATAGAAAAAATTATAATATTGAAAACGAAAGTATAATAATATATAATTATGATTCTATATTATTTCCAATGATTTAATTTTATCGTCGTTTGAGAAAAATAAATATTTTTTTTATTTTTCAATACCTAATTTTTAAATAGAGACATCTACCTGGGAAAACTTTAACAATCGTTCGCAATGAAAAATTTTGGATTTAGCTGGGACTCAAACCATTTTTTCGAAGTTCATACTGAGCTCAAAATTTCAATTATTTGAAAAGATGCCCT
Source organism: Hydropsyche betteni (assembly GCA_028571205.2). Taxonomy (NCBI): domain Eukaryota; kingdom Metazoa; phylum Arthropoda; class Insecta; order Trichoptera; family Hydropsychidae; genus Hydropsyche; species Hydropsyche betteni. The sequence continues at coordinate 2,185,276 of JAOXNN020000052.1, read as the reverse complement.
CTTATATGTTTTCATTATATTCAATTTCTTCCATTATTTACATAATTTTCTAACATATCGTGTCGTAAATTTGAAAACCGAAATTAATTTTGTTTCATCGTGTTCACTAAACTGTTTTGAATTAAAAAACCTGAATCCAATACGTAAATAATTGAAAGAATATTCAATAAGATTGAATCGATGCACGCAAGGCCCAGCATATGTTACGTTTTCTTCAATTATCATGCCATTATAAAGAACTAAAATAAATTTGATCGATGAAATAGTTGACAAAAAACAAAAGGTAATTTGTTAAAAACTCATATTAAAGCAAATATTAACTGTTTTTAAAACACAGAAAACTTTTTGTCGTGATTCGAACTATACCCTGGAAATTATAAATTTACTCATGCAAACTTGATTAAATTAAATATTTCATAGTAAAACTTATGTAGTGATAAAAAATTAATAGGATGTAGGGAGACATTTTAAAAGCGCGCGTTCTCGAAAGTTTTCCAATCAAAGTTCATAAAGCAACTGCTACTTACGTCACTTTTGGCTTAAAGACGACCAATATACCCCAGAAAGTCAGATTTTTTCCTGTAGAATTGAAAAAAATATATTATTGAAACAGAAATCTTTCGAAATATATTTAAAATATTCAACCTTAATGTATCTTCAAGTTAATATAAATTAAGCGAAATTTTTCATTGTATTACTTAATGAAAATCTACGATACTCTAAAAGAAATGAAAACCAAAAGTTAAAATTAAATTATTACACTCTAATGTAATAAAAACATAATAAAAAGAAAGAAAGGGTTCCTATAGCAACGAATATAAAAAATAAAGTTTTCGAGTTAATATCAATTAGCGACCAATTCAACGCCGTAGAACACTCGCCGATTTCAAAATTTCAACTCAACCCAAAATAACCGAACAGTTGACATTCAAACACAACTCGATTCCAGCCCACATAAAGACACTCGAATATTGCAAATTTCGCAAAACTCCCCGACTCGTTCGAAAATGCAAATCCGAATGCGGCGAAAATCGACACCCGCCCCCCATTAAATTTGACGATTCCTCGCCCATAGCGTTTCCATTATTGCCATGATGGCGTTTCTTTGTAGCCAATAATCATCGACGGCCAATAAAGCGGCGGCCGACCTTCGATTTGCATTAACCCGTGCATTAGGGTGCCATTTGCGAAATCTGTATGGTGGAGGCTCTATTCGGGCCCGGGAGTGGACTGGTCATCTTTGATCCTTGAACCCCGAGGGGGCAAGGATTTGCAGATGTTGGGGAAATTCCCATTTTTTTTTCCGAATGTCATTTGCGTTGAGAGGTTGTGTTTGATATTTTATATCTCGTTTGGCGGTTCCGCGATACGTCTTTGCGTAAATATATATTTTTAATGTACGAATAAATCGAATGACGCTTTCCTAAAATAGAATGCCGCAAAGCGTTGTTCGATTCGCGACGGTGTATTTTAATGATGTGTATTCGAAGCTGAAGCATATCAATGGGCTTATTCGTAGTAAAAATTGTTTATGTGAGATTAAGCCGCAAATAACATCGAAAATTGTCATGCTTTTTTTTATAAATTTACATACATTTCATCCAAATTTTATGGGATCGCATTTATTTTTTTATACAACCTTTTGAAAATAGGCAATATTCAGTCTATCGGATCAATTTACGTTTTGAATACGTTACAGTATTAAAAGTAGATATGCCGATTACAAATTTAAATTTCACCGCGGAAACTGAATACAAACAAAACGGAAAGCGGTGCACGGAAAATTTTCCTGACAGGTTTTTGATTACGTTGGAAGCGTTTCGGGAAATTTTCGGAAAAGTGCGTCACATTTCATGTCTATATTTAATAATTTAAAATTATTCTTTGTCACGACACTGTCTCAAATCCGACCATTAGCCGATACATTCGCTTTTATTTGCGAAACTTAAGCCTTGGGACGTGTAAGGTAGGAAGGGGGACCACTCGAATATTGAAATTTTGCGAACGAAGCCCGAAATTCGACAATACAGTAAACCCACGCTTATGAGCAATATATTTTATCATAATAATTACATATTTATACACGGATCATATCAATATATTGTAATATAAATTGCATCACATATTTTCAATACCGATACGATTGTGTCACATAGATATATTATACGTGAAAACTTTTGACTTTTAAAATTTAGGGAGACAATTTTAATCTACATGTAACTTGAGTTTTTTTATAAATTAGTGTGCATTAAAAAATAGTATATTCATATAAGTTTATGCATTCGAAAAAATATTTTGATCGTCAAAAAAATATCTGTAACAATATCTTAAAATTAATAAAACGTGCATTGGAACCATTATTCACAACTCCCATAATAGAATCAAAATGGACCAAATTGTTAAAATTTGATTACAATTAAATTATATTTAAATTAAAATTTAACAATTGACAATGTCTGTGGAGAAAGACTTAACGTTGCCAATCATTTCAATGCACCAACTACAATATTTTTTCTGTTCTTCATTTCATATTTTGTAATCTTCACTTTACAATATATGATTTTTTTTCCATTTCACTCAAAAATAAAAAGATGTTCAATTCGAGATTATTCAATGCATCAGAAATAATGCACATCATATATTATTCTAATGCACAAGTAATTCACTTTAAGGCCGGATCTATATTTTTTCAATGCACAGTTAGATCTTACCGAATATTCAACAGCGATACTTCAGAAATAATGCACCCGACCTTTTAATATAATATCAATAAGATTAGAAATATTTTCACTATTAAATAATTTGATTATTATTACATTGTGATATGATTAAACGACTAAACTTTCGACGGTATCCTTATCGTTTAAAAACTCATTTCACAATTCAAAAACTCATCTCAAGGATTCAATATAACCACACATTTCCCTCCGACATAACCGACATTCAACCACACGTTCAAACTTGAAAATTTTCCAAAACTTTCCAGCTGAATACACTTAAACTACCACCAGACTGTATCACCTATCCTCCGGAGCTATTTGAGGCTTCATTACGCGGACACTACAAACAGATTACCGAACTTGTATAATACCACGCCGAGCCAGTGCACTGGCCCGATACGGACCGCTAATTGCCGATAAAATTTGGCGAAATTCGTCGAAAAACGGTCCGTCGCCCGTCGGTTATCGGCCGGTGGAAATTTGGCGCGAAAATAAACAATGGCGGCGGTTTCAAGTCGTCCGGCCGGGGGTTTATCGGATTCCGTTGTTGCGGGTTGACTTATTTACGAGGCCGTTACAAATGGTTCTAAGAAAATGGTGGTTTGATGGGGAGTTTTCGGTATGGTAAATGAATGGATGAGTTGTGTGTTGAGTGGTGATTTTAAAGGTCGAGATTTCCGATCGGACTGTTGATGATCAGGATGATAGATTGAGATTTGGCGTTATTGTGTTCTTATCGAAGTATGTAAGTGTGAGGTTGTTTATTTTTTAATATATTACTAGTTGACCCGGTGAAATTCCTTAGTTCCTTAGTCTCGCTAAAACTAAGCTGACCATACGTCCCGTTTTTGTCGTGTCTTGCGTTCGTCCTGTCATTTTCACACATATAAGAAGATCTGTCGTCAACAAACGATAGATATTCGATTCTAAATACTGGATTTTTTTTCATCTTATAATAGCGCTCTTTGTTCCGTTATCCCGTTGGCCCGTTGTTCTCGTTGTCTTCACGCGCTCAGCACACACCGGATCTCGATTCCCATTCGCGTTTTGAATACGCGTTTTGCACACAACGGTGTACCGATTGTAATTATTGTCACCATTAAATACGTGGCGTGGCGTGGCGCGGCGTGGCAGTGCAATTTTCCACACAAAACTACTTATATTATTTTTTAGCTTTTCTTTAGAAATTTCCCAATTATTTTTCTTTATAAACTACCTGTTAATTAAAGAAAACAAAAGAAATATGCAAATTGGTCAAGCAGTTTTTAAGTTTTAGCCTTAAAACGAACGCCGATTCATTTTTATTTAAGAAGATAGAAGTTTTTTTATATTATCGTGATTCTGATTTTTTCAGTTTAATTGGATGATTGCTTAATGATTCATATTTTATATAAATTGTGTTATCGATTATTGAAAAATAGTTTGTGTAACAATAACGTATATGTTTTACATTTTTGAATGATAGAAATCTATTAGCATGATAAAAATCCAGTATTATTTTGAAGTTTCGTGAAAACTTAATGAAAAATCGATATCAAATGAATGAAGAATTCATATTTTATGAGTTTTGTAATGCGAATTCTCAAATTGGCCACATACCTTACATATTATTAATTTAAAATCACAAATTTAATTTTAATTCATAAGTGATTTCAAGACAAAATGAAATTTCGTTATTGCCATCTTATATTCTATACTCTAATTACTAGATCGACTAGGCTAAACACGTAAAATATTCAAATTTTTTACTGAATTTACATTAAAAATTTATATTAAAAATATCGATATTCAATTTTTCAAATCTCAAAAACAATGTATTTCATATCGATATATCACATGTAATTTAAGGTACATAAGGTACATAGTATATAGGTATACAGGTATAGGTGTTATATTAAGATACATTTTGCTTTATGTAATATAATATTTTTGTAACATTTTGCATTTCAAGATATTAAAACTAATCGAACTTATTTCATCGACAGTAAAATGTTCAATTCCAAATGAGCGATCTTCATTAAATTTAATGCGAATGCAGTCGACTACAAAATGTCATGAGAATGACAGGAACTGAAAAATTTGCATTCAATAAAGCAGCGCTACCAACTGTGAAACAGCGAACCTCCTCCATTTTCTTGTTTTAATTATTTCTACTTATATAATATTAAAGTATGGTAATATTTAATTTCCTTATAATAATATTCTATTTCTATTCATAAGCATATATTGAGATTCATTTATTGTTTCCTTTTGTCATATAATATGTTCATTGCATATGATAGTTATAAAATCATAACTGTAATATGTATTGGTGGTTGTAAAATCATAATTGTATTTTTAGGCTGACAATATACAATTTTCGAAACGAAAACTTTTATAACATTAAAAATTGATTTTTAGTAAAAATATGGAGCGCGTATAACATTTCAAAGAATAAACTCCAAAATATCGAGTATTTCTGAAATAATATCTCTGTTTGTTTATTGAAAATACTTTTCATAGTTAAAAAAAAATTGTGACTATATTTATGTACATGGGGCTCAATAGATTTTAACATATGACAGTTTTCCCAGTATGTACACCTAATTTAACTTGCAGAATTTCCTCATAATTTATTCATTGTTTTCGTAATACGAAATAAAAATTGATTCGTTTCATAAAAGTTTCGCTTGTAAATTCCAATGAAAGTAACAAGATTATTGGCACTGTAATTCAGCATGATAAGAATAAAATTCGTATTGGAATTTCCAAAATGTATCAAGTTCATATTTTTAATACGTACTATTTCATTGTAATCGTTATGATAAAATATTGACATGCAAGATCAATATCATATTAGTCGTAATTTGATTCTATTCTAAATACACGGATTTCCATATTAATTTTATTTACGAAATAATTCTCTTGAATTTGTAATACAAACAAAATATGTACTCGTCTCGTACCGTTTAAATTCCGTTTTTCCAATAATAAAATTTCTGATTAAATTCACATTTAATGAACAGTCTTGTTGCTTACTGTTTATCAGTTATAATCAAAATTTTAAACATAAAATTTGAATGTAAACCAATCTCTTTTCCATGTCGTGTTCAAAGCCGAACAATTTCAAAATCAATCACACACGTTTTCACATCATCGTACTTCAATCATGAACGATATATGTCAAAGTATATTTATATAAAAAAATATAATCTAACGAATTGAAACACAAAATACTATTTTTATATTTTTTGTCATAATTCACACATCCAAGAACTATTTTGTATACATTGCATTTTTAAATACTTAACCAACAATCGCGCAACCCACCTTAACACCAACTAAACCCTCACTATCAACCAAATCCCCATCACTCAATCCGATCCGACATTCCAAAAACAAAAAGCCCATCCAATAAACCCGCACAAAACCAAACAAACCCGCCCATCGGCTCCAATCATCCAACAATCCGGCGACAACAACCAAATTAGGCGTGTTCCATCGGCCAACAGACGAAGGCTGCCAACTCGAAGGCTTCACATCTGATTAAATCGGCTGCGACCGATCCAACAATACAATTAAAACAATATTAAAGAAACAACAATGGACCGTACACAAGGACCTGCTCGGCGGTTGCATTGATAAAGCCCGCACGACCGCAACTTTCACAATGGCGCGTGCAGGTCGTTTGTCTGATGGAAATGGATGTATATTCGGATTGTAAGCTTTGATAAATAGGAGTATTTATGTTTTTTTTTCAATAGTGGGGTTTTTTTTAGTGTATGTGAATGTTGAGGGTTGGACCGTGTGTTGAATTTTTGGGTTTGCGTATTTTTTCGGATACGTTTTTGGGTCACTCAAATTTGTTTAAATTTGTTGAAGGTTTTCAATTATTATTATTTTTAAGTAATTAATAAATTAAATTCAGTTAATTACATATTTTTGATCATTGAGTTGTTTTTTGTATAATAAGTATTGAAATTATTTTCAATGAGGAAGAAATATTAATTTAATCCTATTAATATATTGAGTATTCAAATTATTGCAGTAAAAACATTTCATTTTATCTGTTTCCATATTCAAAATTTTAATTTGTACATTCGCAAAAATGTAAATATATAAATTTAATTTATATAATTTTATCTGATCGAAACAGTCCTTTGAAATTTGTGTTTACGTTCAAACTTCGGAATTGATTAATATTATTGATCGTTTTCGATAATATATTCCTTAGTGACTATTCCATGGAAACCTTCAATTTATATAAATATACAATGTGATATTATTATAATCAGAGTTGTCAATTTTAGTTTGTGTACCAGCCGCTTAATCGTCTTAGCACACGTCCAATAACTTGCATAATCTCTTCTGGATGGATTTGATAATCCATCGTGTCATGATTGGATAAATTTGAATGAAGCGCGAAATGACAGTTTATCTCACTTAACAGCTCATTTAGCAATTTTTACGACAAAGCGCCTTTGTATTGATCAAAAACTTAACAACTATATAATATGTGAAATTATCTTTTTTTGAGAATTGCGAGATAATTTTTTAATACCCTTATCCTGGGGTCATAAATAATATGCGATATCGCTGAAGAATTCGCTGTGTTGCTAAATGTAGCGCATTCATTTAACAAAACACATTTCGTTATTCACTAGGGTATATTTTGCGGTTCGACAATAAGTTGCTTGAACGTTGAAGTATGAATTTTGTTCTGGTTTGGATAGTTCTTTATCCAATTTGTTCGAGGTTTTCGCCCAGATTATTTATATGTGCCTATACACAAAATCGAGTATCGTAAATTTTTCCGCCTGAAATGTGATTATATTCGGACAAAAATGAAAGGAAAACATCGTTCGTTTCGTATCGTGCTATTATTATATGAACGTGAAATTCCGATAGCGCCTTCGGAAAATGTCAAAAGCCAATTTTTTTGCCATGTCAATACCTCCTTTCTTGAAATTAAATATATGAAAATGCTGTAAGTTGAGCTTTTTTAATTAAAAATTTGTTCGGATAAAAATCGTTTGTATCAAAGATATTTTGTATAAAATTTTAACGCTTGTTATTGCAATTCGACTTCATTTTGAAACTCGATCAGTTTCAATCTCGAATATATTTTCAAATGTTTTATATGCGTTGTGTATACTATAATTTATTCGTCTGCGAATATTTTGATTCCCACAATTCAAAATATAATATTTGAATGTTTCATTCACCACAAATCATTGATTTTCAAAATTAATAATTACGACAGAAACTTCATAATAATACTAAACAAAATCAAATGTAAATATTTTATTACAATATAATAGAACATTAATATAATATTATAATTTAAAACGTCATAACGGCAACATAAAAAAAAACCTGTTTCAATTTAACCAATATACATTAAAAGTTAAATTAATATTTTCAACATAACTCAGTATATAAAACCTATGATATTCATGAAAACTTTCATAACAAACTGCACTCGCTTACTTTAGACGAAACAGCAATTTAGTCGGAGCGGATTTTCTGCATTTTCCGTGTTTTCTGCAAACTCGACACAGATAAGAGACAAGATAAGATCCATCGATAGATCTTCGCCTTGTTGAGCTTCTGTTCTTCTTCATGTAGTGGTTGACAGCAATTTGCACCTCATGTATGCAAATGGCTGAAGATCGATTATGTCCCTCGAACGGGCGTGCATAATCGAGTGCATAATTCGAAATCCGGTTTTTATTTTATGTCAGGTTTAGTGAGTGAATATCAAATATTTAAGTGATAAAAATAAATATTTTTTATTAAGTAGTACATAATTAATGTTAAAGTTTATGCTAGCATACGCCGCATGTCATGATATTTCTGCAAGATCTCTTTTTCTTTTCACCTTCAACTTTTGTCTTCTTTTTCTTTTTGTATTTTTTTTCATCCTGCAATTGAAACAAAAAATATATCTTATCAATTTTATATTAAATAATCGACTTGTTTTTATATCGAATGTTATCAAATTTATTTTAATCAGTTGTAAAACGATTTCCAAAGCGGTTCCAATACTGGATTCTCGGATTTTCCAAATTTTTTCTGTTTACCTATTACATTTTCGATTATTTTTCTAAAAATAATACAAATTCAATGGTTGGTGTTCATTTAAATTTTTCTCAAGTAAAATAATAAGACTATATTTTTTCGTGTATTCGTTTATTTCATAAGAAAAATTCTCGAAATTCATGTCACCGAAAGTACTACGTTATATTATAAACGGATGATCATTTTACTGTGTAGTAAATATTTTGTATTATTTCCACGCTTTCTTGGAAACCGTTTATGATTCTTTTCATATTTTACCATGTACGCATATTTAACCATGAAGATTAACGACGATATTACCATTTTCTTTTCAACAACGAAATATTATGATTAGAATTATAATATTTCTATATATAATTTTACTTTCACAAATTTATAAAATAAACACTTTGTTTTTTGCATAAAAAATTAAAAAATATTTTCATTTGGATGCATTATTCAAAAAAATATATCATTACCACATAATTCCTGGAAATGTACTAATAAAAATTTCATAGATAAATATGATCAATATTTGAGTTTATTGATTTATGATGACAGCAAAATTATTGTTTAGCATAAAAAATTTTCAGATATCATTTGATATATGAATCGAAAATGCATACACATAAATATTTGTTAAATTACCTCAACTAATTCCCCTATCTTTAACTTCCTTAAAACCCCCGTGGCGTCGTTTGAATGCCCGACGTCCTCAAAAGACTTTGTAGCATCCTGCCCCAGCACATCCTTAATCTCGTCGACTCCTCCGAGATGCTAGAAACAAATACAACATAAAAATAATAAAATCAAAAAAGCGCAAAACCTTCTATAATATGACGCTCTTATGAATCTGCGCAATTTGTTGGAAACAACGCAAATATTGAACAACTCAAAAGTCACTATTGGACGAGGCGAATTGTATGTTTAATTACGAGAAATGGCCAAACATCGGACTCGATGGGATGATGGCTTAATTAAGTTGATTGTCGTTTGACTTTCGTCGCTTTTGTGTTGAGAGTTGTCGATGTCGCGATGTAGTTCGATGGAAGTGTGTAGGCGGTGTTTAAATACGTTTTCGCGTCTTCATTGATGTATTTTAATAGATTCGATGTTAGATTTGTGTTTGGAGAGGAGTTCGAAAGTGTCGATTCATGTGGAAAAGTGAATATATCTGACCTCTTCGATGTACTTGGTGACATCGTATACTTTGTCTCTGATGACGATCCACGATGGCGATCCGTCCCTGCCGTCAGATTTGGCCACTTCAGCCATCGTGAAAAGTTTCAGTTCTTCCGAAGCCATTTCGTTGTTTTTTTTTTTCACATTCAATGATCACAGATTTGTTCGTTTAACTGATTTCACTTATCATTCCGTAATGCAAGTCACGTGCGGTCTCAGCGCGGAATGATTAGATTTTCATAAAACGATCCGGATTAAATATATAAATTCGTTATCAAATACAATTGGTGTTGATTGTGGAAATTTCATTTTTTTTATCTAACAATGACTCAATGATTACTAAATTAAATATACATTCTATACCATTTCATTCATTGATAGAATATTTGAAATAATCGAAAGTTTTCGAATTTCAAAACATTCATCATCATCATCATCATCATCATCATCATAATCATCATCATCATCATCATCATCATCATCATCATCATCATCATTATTATTATCATCATTATTATTATTATTATTATTATTATTATATGATTTAAACGGTTGAAAATATTACAATTAATTTTTAAACATTAAAAAATATTATTTATGTAATTATTATATAAAAATTAATTTTAGAAATCGAGATCATCAGAACAATAGATTAATCGATAATTGAACGACCCTTGAAAACAAACGCACGCCAATGATAAGATGATAATACTATTTTAGATCTTGTCGATATTTTCAACTACTATTCGTAAGCACGCGACGTATCTTTAGATTTTTGTTTCTAGATTTTATTGTGCATTATTGTCGACTCATTCTTTGGGAGATTTTCGAGTGAAAAAGACGTCAAACTCTAGTAAAACGCATAACGATTCCCACGAACGGCGCCCCTATACACCACAAACATATGATAGAGTAATATAAAAAATGGATTATACCCTCGTGGTGTTTTTTAGCACTCACAATAAAATTCTTTTATAAAAAAAATATATGTATTTTTTGTTTTGTATATTTTTTATCGTGTTCGATTACTCAAAGCTATATTATTGACGTATACGTTTTTTGTAAGAATATTTTGTAAAATTTCAATTTCTGAAGCGGAATATATATAAAATATTAATTATCAACAATTAAATATAATTAAAATACAATTGTATCTCTTGTAATATAAGCGAGATGAATTTTCGCCTACTTCAATCGAAATACGTGTCGACAGTTCAATACAAGATTTATATGTGTGGATAATAAAAGATTTTACGATAATTCGCACATATAGATAAAGGAGACGTGTCATCATAGTAATATTCTTTTTTTTTATCTTACTTATGTGTTTGGAGTTCAAGTCGTAAACGAACGGTGATAAAATACGGTTCACATATTCGAGGGAGTAAGAAATGACTGCTCCGCTCTCTATCACTTTTCTTCGGCGGAAAGTTTTCTTTTGAAAAGTGTACATGTAGAAAATCATTAGTTCGTGCGACGAAGAGTTTCTCCTTTTTTTAGAAAATTAAAAAACTTCTTAAGCGCAGAATACGCCTTTTTAATTTGGTATGATGTCGTCGTTGATGGTTGGTTGCCGTGTATGTATTTGGGTTCTTGTATTAGTGGGGTAATGTAAAGGAAATGTTTCAAAATGTTTATGTTTAGAAAATAATTAAATTTTATTGAAAGTTTACTAAATATGATATTTAATTCTTTATTTTCCAATTCATATAATATTTATTTAATTTTCAATTCGACCCTTCATGTTCAATATTATACATAATTAATCAACTTTTATCTATTTACAAAACTAATACGGATCTATTTTTTATCATCTATTCTAGTTCCATGCGTAGACTCCCACACATCCTAAATATCAAGTATACAGTACTAAACAAAATATAGCTCGAAAAGAAAACGCAATAAATCATACCCTTCACGTAGTCATCAACTGACGACGGTTTCCATCAAAACGACTTTTAATATACCGCTCATTCCCTGAAAAAACGATTCGTTCAAAATTCCATTGAAAAAAAATACTAATAAATCAACATAGAAAAATTTCATTGATACGCTCGACGTTTTAACATTTCATTACAAGTATTACCCGATATTACCACAACTCAGGAGCGACCCGACTTTGCAATTTAAAATATGCAATCAAGCAAAATCTCAGTAACCTAAAAAAAGAATCTGAGCCCTCATCTTTTCTGCATAAAGCAATTTTTCATATCCTATTTGTAGCATTCGTTAGTGAAACGAACGAGTTTTTTCACAAGAAATTTTTTGGTACTTATAATTTTTTTTATATATAGTCTTAAGTCTAAAACATTAGATTTAGATACATTCGACGTATTTTTAATTTTCATCGAAATTTTCGAAATTAATCCAAATGTTTCATCATCGTTAATTCATCAGCTCAACCGTTCTCATACAACAACCCCGAAAATCCTCTAATTTCCGCAAAACGACAACAAATTACTAACACTTAACACCCATCACAATCTGACAGGCATTTTTCCATTCGAGCTCGATCATGCGTGCCGTATTACCATGGCTCGGGATTTTCTTATGTCGTTAACACGTTCATCAATATGCATGAAACAAATTGTGCAATTATGGGGAGGACGTGCGTGCGTGATGTCAAAGTGTCATCGAAATGACATCGAGTGACCATGACAGCCTAAACTAATTACACTTCAATTGCGAATAACATTTGACGCGTTAAACATTTGAGGTTAAAAGGTCGGGATCAGCTTGTTAGAAATGTGCTTTTGAATGCTGTATTTTTTTTATATTTGAATTTTATAGGTTTATTGTGTTTAAGTTTGAATGTCTAAATGGTGATGTCGATAATAAATTTATATTGAACTAATAAATGTTGATCTATAAATGAACCATTTCGAATGCATTTTCCTTGTTAATAGCTTATTGATATTTTTATTTTTATTTTAAACATCGCATATGTCTAAACGACGTCCAAACTGAAATCACATCGTTATCGAACGATAAAAAAACCTTTCTATTTTTTTAATCAAAAATAAAAATAGAAAGTTATCTAAAACCACGAAATAAATCTCATATTTCAAATAGTCTAAAACTATACGTCCCTTCAAATTTAAAATGTATTCTTTGTTCATCTCCAACCCGATGTTCCTTTAGTTTTCATCCTCGGACTATCTCTCGATAGGAAGACTTTTCGGTTCCATGCGATAGGTCGAACTTGTCCTGATTTTTGTGCCCTTTCGCTCTGTCGAGTTTCGGAAATGTATTGAATTTATTCGCGAAGATAACGGAAATTTCATATCGTTCTTTTTAGTTTCGGAGATTTCGAACGTACAAAGCGGACAGTCCGATCGAGAGTAGATTGTTTCAATCCGAAGAACAAGTTTTATTATTTTGCCGACTGTAACATATTTAAATTTTTGTTCGATAACTCTTTTTTGAGTTTATGTTTCTATTATATCTTTCGGAAAATTCATGAACTAAATTCGAAATGTTTGAAGTAACACACATACCTCTAAGACGTATGGGGCTTAAAGGGTTTTGTGTTGTGGTTAAATTTGGCATAATGATACATATTTTTCGATGAATTCTATTGTAATAATGATATAAATATGTATTGTGTCTCTTTGATGTATTTTGATCTAAAAACATGAGCCTTTTCATAATATTAATTGTGTTACAATTCGTTCTACAAGAGCACAATTTAGTATTCAAATCAAACAATGCGATTCTAGTATAATAAAATAAATAAACGTAAATGTTCTTTCTTTGATAAAATTTTAATAACTTATTCATTTATTCGAATGGATGTATAATTTGAAGCTTAAATTTAAAATGATTTTATTGTATGCTAACGAACTGTAAAAATAGTTTATACAGTTTTCAACAATAGGGAAACTGACCCTTATTCGTGACACAATTCTCCCTGCACGTTTGTAATAAACAATAAAATATTCGAACAACTATAGTTATCGTTAAATATTTAGCATGATATTTAAAAAAAGTTTCTAAGTGTAAAGCAATCGCATTCAAGTAATCTCCTTTCCTGATTTCTGCAACTTAGAAGTACAAAATAATATTCAATCACTGCTTTATTAAAACTACAAATATTAAAATATACTTATCAAACACGAGTTATTCTTTTCTTCGAAAACAGATTCATCAGTATATTACATGCGAACTGAGAAGCCTTTTTGCATCGAATCCAATTCAATATTCTATACGTTTTCTCCAGGAAGAATGGCACAGCTTTTTCAAATAATATCTCATACAACCATTTTACCCACACAATATAAAGTCCAAATTATAAATATAAAAATCGACCAATCAAACCAAACCGACCCACAACCATTTTAACATATCGATTTCGTCCACGTGACCGATTCGAACCAAAATTTGACTCAACAGGTTCCCTACCAATTTTCAATCACTCACGCCCGAACCGATCATTCCTCAAACATTGTCGACTTCATCAGCACGAAATCAATTTTTTCAGCAACCCCTAAAGCCCCACTTAAAACAAATTACAATCCGAAAAAAGCGCACTCACACATCGACTAGCACCATATGACGTCCACACAGATGTCCTTCCACGGCGCCGAGGAGAGCAACAGCGCTGCGCCCCCGCCCCCGGGGCCCCCAGGGGGGCGCAGGCCTATATAGGGCCGAGCGGCCTCCGCACGCTCCAGTGGTCGCCAAAACGTGGAGCCGCGCGCACTCCTGAGGGCTCAGCAGCTACAGGCCACCCCGCTGCACAACCACCCCTGTCCGAGGCTTTTGAGGTCGTCTTGCTGTTGCTGTGTCCTGTTTTTGAGAAGAGTTTCGTCGGGTGAGGATTTTTTTTTATTGTTTTTTTTTTAAATGTCTGGAAATTATATTTTGTGAGTTTGCTTTAATTTTTGTGGAGTCGTTTGGAATTTTCAGTATTGTTTTAGTGGGGATGTTTTGTGTAAGCTTTAAAAACTATCATATTGAAAAAGCTTGATTTAATTTGGGAGTAATGAAAAAACTATTCTGTTTGTATAAAATTTTAATTGAATTGAAATTTTATTTTATTCTTCGTGTTGCGTTATGGTTTTTTAACGATGAATTATTTTTCAAAATTTTAATGAATAATTTAATATTAATATTCGTCGGTATCATTACTTGTTTTTTTTTTCAATATATTTTAAAATTATTTTATAATAATAGGTTTTTGATTTCTATTAAATTAATGTTAAATTCAGTTACGAAATAAATAAATAAATTGCATGACTTTTTATTATAGTTAAAAAGTTTTGCCATCGAAAAAATCGCAATTGTTGACTAGAGGGATAATTTCGAATAGGAAAAACTAAGAGAATTTCAACAAACAATTTCAATATTTTCCGTTCAATACTGGAAAAACTTTTAGGCATTTTGGATTTAATTCAATTGGTTATCTTTACCAATTAGATTCATAATAGAACTAAAGAAAACCATTTCCATTTTTGTGGAGAAAACTTTCGGAATCAAATATATATTTCATCGTCTTACTGAATTACACTTCGGCTAACAAATACGAAACGGTGGTTTTATTTGAATTTTTGCCCAGTTGTTGGTTTTAATTTAATTTAATCTATGCTTTTGTTTGCCCGATTGTTTTATATAATATTATAACCTTCTTTTCGACTTCGGCGCGAATTAAATACGGAACTTTTCGCATAAAACTTTTACGATCGTTGATTATTACGCTAGAGCAAAATTGAAACAAAATACTGTTTCCGTTACATTAAAATTTCGCGCATTAGTGCTAATATTTTTGCATTTGAATTGCGTCAACAATATGTTTTCGCGCCTATTTTATGCCTGCGGTTTTTTGCGTCCAAGCACCGGGAAAAATATCATTTTCATATTTTCAACGGTGTTTCCATTAAATGTGACATTGTTGGGTTTTTTTAATTATTCCCTACGAACGACATGAAAATTATATTGGATTTTTAATATTCGTATTTGAAGTTGCATTATAATTACAAATTTAACGGTTTCAGGACAATAATTTATTTTAAGGTCAAATGTGTCTACAGTCGTATAATTTCAATTATCTATATTTCATTATGAAACAGGCTTGAATAATGACATTAAATAAAATTTAGTCGAATTTTTTGTGTTTTAATTATATGCAAAGCTAAAAAAAGCCTTTAAATGTAGATTTTGTAAAAGAATTTTGCTCTTAATTCACAAAAGATGTATATAAAAAATAAGTAGGAAATATTTGTTCAGAAATGAAAATACATTATTTTTAACAAATTAGTTAATCAGATAACACAATTTACTCATTGATGTTTTCTATTCACTAAATTGATAAAAATATTAAGGAACGTATCAATTCAGACAATATCTTAAGATGAAATATTGAACAGATTACTATCGATTTATTTGGCCGACAAAACATAAGAAATCATAATCCTAAAAAACTATACAGAAGACATTATTTTACGCCCATAACACATTTTATAAAGCAAACCGCTTATTCGCAACAATGCGAAACATAGACCGAACTATTTTCCATAGATAAACAGAACAACAAACAAACATTTTCAGCCTGTTTGCGGATTATTCGCTGATGAGACAACCGAATCGGCAATATGTCCGAAATGTTTATCCCTAAATTTGGTTATGGCTAACAAACAATAAAACTATCCGATTACGCCCGTTGTTTTTCTCGCTAGCCTCAAAGTTCAAAGGCAGCGGAAAATTTCGCCAGTTTTTCCGCATTTTCCCATCTTATCCTCGGATCGTGCAGACGGGATAGACATATCTTATCCCGGGTATAAATCTTAATTCGCTGATGTAAAATCGAAATGAAATTGGCTACCTTGGGTGATGAATGCCTTCCGGCGATTTCCTGCAGGGCGCTGGATTGCGTCATTTAGCACCACA
The DNA here is from genome assembly GCA_028571205.2 of Hydropsyche betteni. Classification (NCBI taxonomy): domain Eukaryota; kingdom Metazoa; phylum Arthropoda; class Insecta; order Trichoptera; family Hydropsychidae; genus Hydropsyche; species Hydropsyche betteni. The sequence continues at coordinate 2,168,450 of JAOXNN020000052.1, read as the reverse complement.
AATATTTACGGAAAATATCGCTTTCGCTGTTGACACGGGTCTCATATTTTTCTCGTGTATACCTCCTTTCATATATTTACTCAGATTTTTCAAAGACGAAGTTTATTTCGTGGATATTTTGCGACACGCCGATTAAAGCTCTCCGTCGCAGAAAGAAAAATCTCGTTTTTTTCGCGAGGCCGCAATCCAGCGCATTTGCAAATTCTATCTAAATATTAAATTATTGTTGAGTAAATACCCAGTTTAAATAAACTGCAATGAATATTTAATTATTTATTTTCTTGATAAATAATGAGTTTTTTTATATACAAAATCCACTTTCAAGGCTTATGGCATATATATTATACAGGCAAAGTTTTATTTTTCTTTTGAGTCATACTGATTTAATCATATCATATAGTGTTTATGTAACTTTTATTGGAAGACAAGGTCTTTTTGATACCATCGAAAATTCAGGCATATTTTTATCGTGTGTTCCATTACGTGAAAATGAAAAAAAAACTCTTAGAAAGTCAATATGTAAAACTATATCTTACCAAAGTGTCTCAGAACTGAATCACGTACGTCTACCTATTTATTGATCATATATTGATAAACTCACATATGATAGTTAAGTTAGTTTATATTTGATATCATAATAATAAACAATTATTGATAAAAAAACTCTTGAAAAATGAAAATTTGATTCTAACATTTTTTAAATTTTGTTTTCAACTATTTTCCACATAAACATCAGATATATATTTTTAAATATTTAATTTAAGATTTTAAAAAGATTAATGTTATAATTATTCCATCAATTCATCAAATTTAAAATAAAATTAACATAGTATAACTTCGACTCTAAACAGACAAAATCCTTCATTTGCAAACACTCAAGAATTTCAAAACTCGAATACTCCACACATCACAAAACTACGAAACATTTTTATGACAGCCCTTTACGTACCGAATATATTCAAACCATCTTCCCGACATTTAACAGTTCACTCCGAGTTTGAAAACCGCTCAAGAAACTCCAAAGGTTAAGCGACTAACGCAGATTAACGGCAATTCCACTAAGTGAATCTTAACGCATCTGCCAATTAACGGAACGCCGAATTGGCAACGACAAACTGAATTATCGGCGCGAAAGCAAAAAGTTTCTGCGAACGAGTGCCTCGACGAATTGAATTAATAAGCTCCTCAGATGATGTGTGTTTGACACTTTCCCACTGAACACATCACTCAGGCAAAATTTATGGTAATTGTTCGCAGATTAATTAAACGCGTGTGTGTTGTATGTGCGGGCATGTGACGCATGGCGTTCTCGGTTTGGAAAATTTCAGGGTGGAATTTTCGTTGCTGTTCGGGGTTGTTGGAAAAGTGTTGAAAGGTGAAATTTTCCGACACTGTCGGGTGAAAGTTTGTGTTAAGGAGGTGCTCTTTTATGTTGCCGGATCGATTCAAATATTGTAATTTATGAATGGAATTTTGTTCAAAAACGTATACGATTTTGGCTGTGTCGTGGTGTCGGGCCGAGTTTTGGTATTTTATTTAAATTATTTCGCGTTTCGTGAAAGACAATTTAATTTGTACATTAAATGTAAAATTTTTGGAGCAATTTTAATGTTTATTTTATTCTATGTAATTTTTCCTTTGTGAGCTATGTGAAATTTTCACGTTATTTGATTCGTTCGCTTAAACAACAAAATTGTTTAACTTTTCGTATTTCCACGTATGAATATTTATTTAAAATTAAATCACATCAATTTTGTTACGGGAGTAAATAATTAGCAATTTTGATTACACAGCTTTCGTTATCAAAATTCAAAAACGAGGTGTTTTTTTCGCATTCTTTGACTTTGATAGGGATTTCGAAAATTTCAAAACAACTTTTTTATATACATATATAATTTAATTTCAAAATGAAACAATGTAGAAAAGCACGCAAAAACTTTGCACAGATTATTTTTGCCACGATTTTTTTTGGCCTGCAAACTTTTTCAAACTATTTGATGAATTTTCCGTTTCGACGAACTGAGCTCTCAACTCTTTCACCAAAACGTATACAATATTGTGAAATATATTTTCGTACAATACGAATAGGGAAAAGCTTTTATCTATCCCGAAGCGTCCGTTATATTTTGACAAAATCAAATTCTGAAAACCCTCCGAAATAAGCTCGTATAATGGACGATGAACAAACACGATCGTAAAAGACCACAGGGAAAAAAAAACAACAAATCGAATCCGTCCTTAAAATATTTTTCACATGAACTGAAAATTGTCAATTCAACATTTTCACTTTGAATGTGTATAAAAAATTTATTTTATGATTCAATCTAATTGTTCAGAATAAAAATTTAATTTTTCTTCGGATTAAAAGTAACGACAATATAAAACTGATTGCATTTTAAAGCAAATCTATATTTAACCATCATTCAATCAAAACAATTACCTTTTCGCCATCGCGTAAAAAGTTTATAGCCACTTTTACATCCGTTTCGCGCAAACGCACTCAACAACCAGTGTATTTTCCACTGCCTTTAATATGTTTATTATATAAAACGGAGGTTTATGCAGTCGTAAACATTACAGTTTGCTTCAGCGAACACCATACTTTAAACTCGAGAGGCGTTTTTCAACGGAAAACTAAACAGAGATGTACCACTTCTTCACTTCTTTCGTCTATTATGCTAAAACGACTCGGTCGATGTGTTGTATTTTGCATTAAAAATTAAACTTTCCGGTGGGAATTTTTTTGGTGAATTTTTCCATATTTCAACGTGCATTTATTAAATGATATTCATTTCGGTGGGGATTTGATGAAATTTTTCAACGAATATGTTGCATTTCTCCGAAAAACAATTTGCATAAACCGCACATGCGATGTTCACTCACACGTTACGTTTGCAATACAAAAGCAATCTAATACAGCTCGAGTTCAAATCTGGATGATTAAATTAGTTTTAAAGTTTGATTGAAATGTTAAAAAAAATATATTTTGTTCAACATTGCTAAATGAAACAACGTTATTTATATTTGCAGCGCTAGAAATTTAATCGTTTTAAATAATTAAATTATTTTAAGTACTACCTTTGAGATTTTACATCAAGTATGCATTTATTAATAATTAATTCATTGTACTTAAACGATTATTTGATACTTCTGTTTTCAAAGAAAATAGTATCAAAATTACAATATTTTTTCAACTTCATTTATCGTTGAGCACACTAAGTATTTTATACAAACGGGTTACTTTCATACAATTCAACCGAGTGAAAAACGGAAAATTGCATTTCGAAAATTACAAACGCAAGTTATGGAAACAAGAATAATCCTTTAACGAACTCATTCTTCCATCAAAAAAATCACGAAATACCACCAAAAAAATTCCACTCCATCAATAATCCCAGAAACGCTTGACTCAATTACATCCAACGTTTACGATTTTACAAAAATTAAATAAATTACCCACTCGTAATTATCTAAATCTTACCACGAGAATAATCCTGAAGGATTCCCCTGAAAAATTCCGACATTAACGAATTTATTGGCGGTCCACGCTCAAAATGCGGCAACCCACCTGGACCCGAACCGAAATGATGAGGGCCATTAGTCTTTGAGGATTTATTGACGGATTTATTGTATAATATGATACGTCCAGACCTCGAAATTAACGTTACTCCACCATTACGCATATGCCAAATCATAATCCTGCCTCGTCCTTCCGTTAGTACATATTCTGTGAATTCCATAAACCGCAAACATAATGGTTTCAGATCCGAATGTCGCCGTTTTATTATGATTATTTTAATTGTATTATAGAATCGCATTAAATTATTGGTTCAAATTTGATTGAAAAACATGTGAATCATTAGTGGTTTATTTCGATTTTGAAAATTAATTCGCATGTACAAATTATATGCGGTGTATTATTTGTGTAAAATTTTGCTGATTTTACTTCCGTGGGCGTGAAAATCATCACCGTTTTAACATTTGTGAGATTTGCACGTCACAATGTGCTCGTATTACTGTCGGCCCAACGAATATTGTATCAAATTATATTATGTTCTCTATTTTATGCGAGCAAAAACAAACGTTTGTGAACGTACACTCAATCCAACGTATCGGCAAATCAATTTTGGCCCACTGTGTAATTCGATATTATGTTTTTCTGCGATCGTAATTGCAACTAACGAAGTACGAAGTGTAATTCAATCGATGTGCGAACTTTCGTATGCTAGAGCTTTTGATTTATTCTGATTGTATTTAATAGAAACTAGTATAATATATGGATGCGATAATCAAAATTATTTTTGAGAATACATAATCAATTATTAGAAGCTTCCACAAATTTTTAAAAATATATTTTTGGATGATTCTACATTTTGATTGAAAATTCATTCACAAAATTTTAATAATATTCGAATGTAACATATGCTTTTTTATACGATATTGGGTAACGTTCGGACAGTGATCAATTCATTGACATTATTGAAACGAATATTCAAATCTAAAAATATTGACATTGCTTAAAAAAAAAATGACAAATTTTTCACATAAAATATTATTGAATGGGAGAAACAAAATTTTCAAATAAATCAAATTTCATAAATATTAAAAACAAATATTTAAATCCGTAACCGCCGAGGTAAGGATCTATGAGCGAGTTTATAACAATTCAAGTGATCGAATCATCGTTTGCAAAACGGTCGAACGTTTAATTAAGCCTTAATGATTCCGTTGATTAATTTTGCGGAGCTTTCGGCACGTACACTTAATTAACCCGTAACAATTAATGTGTTATTATATTAGTAAGCATTATAACGCACTTGAAGTTCGCACACGCATCTCCTAATGAAGACTATGTATGGCCGACAAATTTAGAGATTAACGATGATGATGTGGGCAAAAGCAGTCAATCTATCGGATAAATCTAACACATGATCTGATATGTGGAATGTATAGTTTTGGTTTATTTATCCTTTAAAATCCGGTAAATCTCAAAATTTACTAGTGAAAGCGAAAATGCATAAATCTTTCGAGTCGTCACTAAATAAGTTTCGCTTCATAAAATTTCAGTAAGATTGATAAACAAAGAGAAGAAACTTCCGCTCGATCGAAACTTTCAGACTTCGTCGATGTTTCAATAAGTTGGAAAAAAAAAGATCAAAACGTCACTTACGATCAGTTCAGATTTTCCTCTTCCTTTTTTCTAACAACTTTTTCGATAAACGCAAAAAAAACGTGTTCTGCCGTACGCGTGCTCAAGTCCAAAGTTAAACGTTGAACCCTTTGAATGTGAGCAATATTTTTTTAACGTGTTACGTAAATTTGCCTGTTAAATTGGCTTTTTGTCTGCAAAATGGCGATGCTCTTGAAATCATAACGATGTAAAGTTTATATAAAAGGATTATGTCGAATCACAAGTTTACAACGCGTTAATTAAAACCGCGATGATTATTTGATCACGAACTCATGGAAATACCTTATTTCAACTTCGACAATGAAAAAAAATTTTCACTTTTGATCGTCAATACATTAATTAAATTATACACGTGTATATTTTACCTTTCGCATTTCCGGAAAAAACTTTTTTAATTAAGCAGAATAAAATCACGTTGATAGCTTATGTAGGGTTAGTACAAATTGAAAATTTAATTGCGTTACTATTTGAAACAAAACAGATAGCAGTCCGTTTCTAGTATCAATTTATTTATGAATTTCCAGTTATTAATTAAAATACTTACTCCGGTCGAGTTTGAAGTCTTACTGAAAGCGAGACGTGTGCTGAAAACTAGACATTGTATGTAAGTCGGCGACGACTAGCAGGCAAACATAATTAAACATTTAATTTAAACATGGTACTGAACTGTATCGTTGAAACAAATTGAAAACTGCATTCACACAATTCACTTGCAAAAATTGCAAACGTAAAACTTTCAATCTAACTTTGTATTCTAACGATAGAATGTAAGCCAAATTTTTATTTTTTGTAAATACTATTTACGTCACATACTATTTACAAAGGTATAAAAACATCTGAAATATTCGCGTATGCGTTTAAATTTAATATACGACACGTTTTCGCAAGAACAAACATCGCACGCGTGTAAAGCATAATTCCTGAAACGCTTTCTCCAAAAACGGGCGAAATTCTGAAACTGGCGTGCGAATTTCGACAATTTTCATTTTCAAAATCCCCATCGAATTATTCTGCCTACTAAAATACATTAACGACCCGGCTTATTCGGAAACTGGATCGAGCATATGCTATTATTACAACATTCCGAATCGATCAACTCCTTACATTATTGAATTAGGCCACAAATAAACTGAACATATTTTGATTTTGGATTAATTATTTCACAGTTTCATATATTAAATTTTCCGCTGGACTAAACACCGAAAATACCCAAATTCATTATATAGATTGAATCTGTCAAAGGATATGCGTATGATCGAGGGCGTGATTGAATATCATAATCATACCTCATGTCGTATATATTATATTATAAGTATATTAATATTCCGAAGATTGTATGGATCGAAAAAAATGGACATATGAAACGATCAAGTGTTATGTGTTTGCTCTGAAACAACGTGATTCTACTATACGTGTTTGTCGAACAGCTTACGCCATAGTAAATTCGAATGTTCGTCATACTAGAAAGTTGCTGCGTTGCTTGCTTGTTTAGGAATTTTGTTTGGAAATAATGGGTGTTGAACCGTATGATTACTGCTGAAATCGAGGAAAATGAATTTATATCAATAATTTTATGGAACGTTTTAGTACTTAACTATTGAATAGTATTAATTTTTCATTTGAAATTCGTGTATTCGATTCATAGTATTATATGTTTAAACGGAAATTATATGTTATACTAATAATATACTGTTATATAAATACAAAAATAATTCAACAGGCAAGTCTGAATAATAAAAATAAAATGGCTATACTTTATAAACAATTCTCTTCACTCAATCTTTTAGACGTTTGAATGAAAATCCGCGCAAATTGTGCAATTGGACTTAGTCCGGATTCGCCCTCTGGCTGCGGATTAGAAGCGCATAAATATGCAAAAATATTTTTCTTTCATTCAAATCGAAATTTAAATAATCCGATTGTCTTTCGCTTAGCGAAGTCCGTTTCAGATTCGCCTATTGATTTTCGTCGTATTATTCCGCGAAGCTTTCTCGTCGTCACTTTTGCGCCATTTTTTTTATTTTTCATCTATTCTCGTCGTCGTTTTCGGATAAAATTTAATGGATAAAAAGTTGTTGACGACCACTTGACGTTTATTAGTTTTATTGCAAAAAAAGTAATTTGAAATCGCTCGTAAATGATCGATGATCTGACGTTTTGATGCGAGCACGAAATCATCTTCAGTATTGTGCCATTATCGGATTTTATTATTCGTGAAACATTTAACAGAAGCTATTCAATGTATTTTAATAAAATTTCGGATATTTGCGTTTTTCGAATATTAAATTGCGATATCGATGAATGTTATAAATGAAAAATGTGTCACTTCATTACGATGATATAAGACTTTTTTTAATATATAAATAAATTAACTCTGCCAAAAATAAATTATCAAATTTTATAGGTAAATGCTATTTTTGCGCGTGATGAAAATTCATCAAATTTCCCCAACACCACTTCGCAACATTGACAAATAATAATATTGACGATGTTCGGCTTTATCGTTGTTTCACTCGAAATTTCGCGGATAAACTTTCGCGCTTTAATCCCTTTTGAATACAACATACACAGAGAGCTACTAACACCAGATTTTCGAAACATTTATGATGAAACCCGCAAACAATAAACACCCAATTATATGAAAACCGCCCACTCATAACGCACCCATATTAACTTTGTCCGGCCGAATACTCATCGCTCCCCATACATTTTTATTCTTCGGAACAAAGACGTATAGTTCGTCGGACTTTCGGAACAATAGCTGTCAGGATCAAGGACTAGACACGTTTAAAGCATATTACAACAAAAACCCAATAGTTCTTCATTGCTTCGAAGCCATTCGGAAAGTGAACGACATGATTTGTCAACGGCTTCAAATCGGACCGAAATCTCCAGCGTTGGGAAAGCTCAGCGTTTCCCAAACGTCTCGTGTGATGTTGTATTTCGTTCAGACGTACAAATATCTTATATACGGGCTTATTTGTGGGTTGAAGGGAACAATTTGTTTGTCTAATAGACAAGCGACGTGGACGAGATTGGCACATCGGTTGTTCGCTAAGCAAACACACTTGCGTTTTTACACGTTCGATTTTCAATTTTATTTGCTCCATCCCTGATTAGGTCCAGACCCAGGCGAGAAACAGAAAATAAAAGGAAAGTGTGTTGCGATGTTTACTACTTTCGCTTTTATTCGGTGAAAAAGGATGTGTAGTTTTAAATATGTCGGGCACATGTGTTATTCGTTCTGTGAATTATCGGAATCTAAGCTGAAGATATTTATGTATTTTCTTATACGATTATTTTCTTTCTTCTTATACTTTGAATTATGTGAGATAATATTCATTATGTTCAAATTGATTAATTAAAATTTATATTCTACTAATTATTATATATAAACTTGATTAAATATTATTCCACTTTTATTTCTCTAAAAATAGTCTACGCTTTCAATTTGTGATAAAACCTACAAAAAAACAATATATCGAAAAATCCCATATTATATTTCCCAAGAAAAATCTTTCTATTTTTTCGCTCATCCACTTTCTATAATAACCATAAAGAACAGTAACGCATAAAAAGCCACAAAAACATTTCCTTGAGTTAACTAAAGGATTCGTTCCCATTTCACCGATAAAGCCGTTCGAGTAATTCCGCACGATTGATTGACCGAATCATCAACGGAGCGAATCGCTCAAAATAATCGAACGACTCGAATCCAAACAAAAAGAAAAAAACAGATTTCAGCAAAGCCATTCCTTTCTCCAAACCCGCATTTTTCACACGTAGCGTACGTGCAAAGTTCGCGCGCGAAATTTGAATGCAGCGGCGCGTTTTTCGCATCGGCGCCGACTCAAATTAAACGTAAAAATGAATTATTCTCGGTGTGCAAATATAAATTGCAAAGGTAAATCGGTTTAATTCTCGGACGAGATTCGCTTGAGAATTCATCAGGGTAAAGTGGGGTAAATCTTACGGCCGCTGAAAAAGATGAGCTCGTAATCCAGTCGGGGTGGTTAAAATGTATCGTTTTTTTTTTTACTTTCGGAGTTTTAAAATGTCGTTTATGACGTTTCGCAATTTGCATTTGTGTAATCAGAAGGATTGTTTTAATTTCTGGTACATCGCTGTGATTTTGTTCTTTGTGGCAGATGAGTTTTTTCTACGTATACGTAGTTGTTTGTAATGAAAAATTCATTTAAACTTTGTATTCGAAATGAAGTATTCAATATATATTATGTGGTAATAATCTCATACTAATTATATAATTCCTTCCATATCCCTTCTAAATATTAATATTTGCAAATTTCATTAGTCAATGAACCTATTTTAATGGAAATTTTAGCCATAATAAAGTTTGTGGTTAGATTAAATAGATTAACAACAAAGTTTTCAATACATGTGCACATTAAATAGAAAAATTAAAATCACTTATCTTCACGAAAAATGTTGCCATATTTACATTACAATAATGAACCTCAAATCAAATTACGTTTAAATTTGAATTATTACAATTCCATTTGTATTCTTTGATTCTTCTAAAAATAATTTTTAATGAGGCCACATCAAACGAGCATTTAAACCATCCAATTAACGAGGAGGATCATAATTCAAACAACATTCAACAACGGATTACACACGACCACCATTATCGAACTCCCCGTAATCATCACAACAACCCCGAACTCATCAAAAATTCAAATCATGGACCACAACCGACATAGAAACCCCATCATCATTCCACGCACACTTTTCACCATAAACCTCTAAACATTTCGTTAAGACTACGGTTACCGTTAACCGGATAACTAAATCGGATATCAGTTACCAGTAAATCGGATACCTAAGACGAATTCTATAGCAGAGGATTGGTCCTGTCGTAATTAATAACCTGGAGGTCGATTTGTGTCCTGGAATTCGTTCCTGGATTTCAGCCCACGGCCATAATTAACCCCATATTTGATATCCGACGGTTGTGCGGTTTCGGGACTTAGCACTGAAAGTGCAAACTTGTTACGCACGCTCAACAAACGTTTGATGTTTCTCAAATTTTGATGGCATATTTTTGTGTTATGTTATCAAATTTTTATTTTTGTCAATTTGTGATATTTTATCAATCGAATAACTTGGTAAAAATAGAACTTACATATCGGGTTTTTTTTTCGATAATTTTATCATAACAGTCAGTCTACTTGATTTATATTTATTATATAAAAAATGTACAAATACATATTGATGTACATGAAAAAAATTCAATTTATTAAATTTTTATCATTCATAATTGTGTAATTGACCGACAACTTTACATTTTTTTCTATGAAAATGTTTATCATATATACTATATACTCGAAACATTTATCAAATCTGATTCCTGCATTAACGTATATATTTCACAAAAACACTTCAAATCATTAAAATTTCGATAAAATTCAATTTTTATTATAATCAATTTAACTTGTTCAATATCATCAAAATTTTATATACAAAAAAATATTATACAAAGAATCGCGCATTAAGATCTCAACAGAATAAACCTCGCATGAAAAAATTTCAAAATTGAAACATTTCCATATATATTACACCCATCAACGACATCAAAAGACGCATCGCAAAAAAATCGCTGAAAATTCTTGAAAGACGGTTTGAAAAGCGCTGAAAATCTCGCCATATATAAACTCGGCGCGTATTTGTCTCGCATCAAAGGGGAAATTTTCAACATCGAAAGTATGCGCTAGGAAAACGTATTTAAATTAAGGCTTTTAAATATCACACGCACATACATACAAACGCGGTCGTTAAAGCGTTCAGTATACGGGATAATGACGTTTAATCTCAACACATACAGTAAATATCAAGTGCTCTAATAAAACACTACGTTGAGTATGTTGAGAGATTAACTAATTTTATTATCGATTTTATCTTTTAATGGATTTTTTCCGTTTTGTAGAAATGTGTTAATTGAGTCGACACTTTTGAGAAATTCTCAAGATGTTTTATTGTTGGTTTCTCGATTTTTATCTTACTGATTAAAATTGATGACAACAAAAATTAATGATGCATTTTATAAGTTTTTAATTATTTTATTGTATGCATTAAAATGAAAAGTATTATGGGTGTAAATTTCTTAGATTTTATCTGATTGATAAAAATCGAGTATTTATGACTCATCTAATTCATTCGTATAACTATTGCGAGATCTAGAGAGTTCGATAAATCATCATAGTTTTTCTACAATAAATTCCATAAAAAAATGCGCTTTCATTTAAAAAAATTTAATCATCGACTCATCGACGATTCCCAACCCTCATATTGCACAAAATACGACAAAAAAGGGTAGGCCCTTATGAAACTTGCCGAAAAGTTCAAATTAAAGTCGAACCGAAATAAAAGTCGTCTAAAGACCAATAAATATATACAAAACGTCTTCGACAAAGAACAATTTCGAAGCGAACAGCTCTCCTTATTAAGTGTCCGTTTATTAATCTCGATATTTTATTTGCGAATCGCTGAAAAGTCACACAAAACAATGGAACATTAATACGATTTCCAAAGCGAGAATCGGAAAACGAAATTACACTTCATTAGATCAGTCCGACTTTATTCATTAGATGGAAAAAATACTTTGTATGCCGGACGAGTGCAGGATTGATATCCCATAAAATGTCGGTCATTCGTAAACACGTTCGAAAACGTCTTCAAAACATAAAAAAGACGAAATTGTACGCCATAAAACTGAAAGCTGGTCATGCTCACTAATGACCCGCACGTGGCCATAAAGTTAACACAGATTCGAGTGAACCATTAAATTACATATAATCCAGGTTATCTTAACACACCATTAAAAATGTCGCGAAAATTTCGATAACATATACGATTTTTTTTAGAATAACCGACTATAAAATATCGACTTTGAATTAAATTATAAACAAACCTTCAATCTTTTAAAATTTAATATATTATAATAATCCAAACGAATTTCATTCGATGACGTATCCAAAAAAGACAATTCTCTAGTTCCAACATCGCACATCGCGTCCGCACAAAACTCGACATTGTTCGCCGTTATTATTTCCGAATTTAAATAAAATACAAATTACAAATACACTATTTAAAATTATGTTAATCTTTCTTGCGGAGTCTTCGGAATTCGGCTAAGCTCCGCCGAACCCTTTTGATTAAGCCCGCGGACACGATTCAAAATCCGACGACATTTTCATATTTTTAAGCAGCCGATTTAAATTTAAAATCGTAATCCGTCCACGCGGATTTAATGTCTATTTTATTATGATAATATTAATGAGGGGGAGGGGGTGCAAATTAAAAATTTTCGCGGGAAACATTCGGCGATCGGCGGCCAACTTTTCGTATTAAAACTCGACGACACGATGAATAAATATTTATAAGTGTGTTTCGCGTTTTTACTGTAAAATTTTGTATGCGTTTGCGAAATTAAGCGTTGGCTGTTTCGGGACTTTACTGAACCGCAATAAATTACACGTACGCTGGGAAAGCTCTCGCGTAAAACTTTATGATTTACTTATGTTTTTTCTTTATATTATGTATGCTTTTTTCCGGAATCCTATTGTTAAAATTGCTTGGAATAAAAATCTTCTGAAATTTATGTTGGTAATTCGTGAAATCTTTTCAAATCAACTTTTATTATAAATAAAAAATATATGGACATTTCATATTAAGTAAATTCTCGTTTCGTTTTCAAACGAATTTCAGTTTGTACGAATAAAATTTTGAGTTTTATTAATCCTATAAAAGCTTTTAATGAAAACAACTCAGTTTTTAATTACAATGAGTAACGTATATTATTTTGCTTACACACCGATGTCTTAATTCTATACACATTCGCTATGTATATTGAAGTTCTTTGATTCAATTTTGTTTCGAATTTACAATAAAATCTACAAACCCCATTAAATAATCCTTTTAAAGCTCAGCTTCGGATTACGTGTAATTTTTTAACGACATTCTGATTAAAAAGTTGAACCTTCAGTTTAATTTTTTTCCCATCACAGGAGTAATTACGCCAAATCCTCCATGTACACATACCCAAGCTTCAATCAAAGCGAATAAATATTATTTTAAATAGAATCATATGCTTGCTCATAGTATTATATCAATAACATCTCGGTCTTATCTTGCACGAGCAGCCAACAGACACTCACGAGCGTGTTTATTTGCATGAAATTTACAAATGCGAAACATTACTCATAATATTCGCTATAATTTTAGAAAATACCACGAGTTAAATGTTATATTTCAATGCATGTGGCGGCGACATCGAAAATATAGGTTGCCACGAAATATATGATCTTATAAAAAGGCTAACAAACAATGTAATATCAGAACTTTTCAAATGCAATTTATAAGAAAATCATTGCTCTTATTCAGAAAAGTTACATTCATAATACAAATTCAAAAACAACTTAATCATATTTTTTTTATTTTGAAAATTATCAATAAAATAAATCAGGTCATAACTTTTGTTACGCCTATATATAACTTGAAAATTTGGCGCGCTTTGCAAGGCAAAGTACAAACAGAAGGAAGCTTTTGCAACGGTCGGTGGAAAAAAAAAATGTTGAAAATCAGAACGAATTATGAATTTCGTGCCGCGAGAACGAATTAGCGTCGTTTATTATGTTTGCACCGAAAATGCGATTAGTATGTAGATTCCAAGGGAGGCTCTCATAATGTGACGTTTTGGTCGTTTGACAGCAGTCGTAACACCACGAAATCCAACCAACTCGATTTCATTAATTACAAGCTGTATGTTTGTTTTTTATCTCAATTAATTTGATACATTTGCCATTCGAGCGCACTGACACTTCAATAGTTAAATTGAGTGGGTAGATAAATATCGAAATGGAAATTTCGATTTATATGACGGTCAAAATATAATAAATTTTCGTAATTCGTATACATAAAACAAACCATCGAACTTAATACATTCGCAAATGCAATATTCATAAATATAATTTGGACATCGTTATGAATCTCATAATTAAGGGACAATATCGGCCAGAGTGTAACTGAAGCTTTCGCGATTTATTGCTATTCATTCGGCGATGTCTCAAAATATAATTTTTGATTTATGAACGCGGCCGAAAATATTTATCGCTTGTAAAGCGTTTTTCTTCTGTTATTAATATTCACTCTGTTTTAATTAATCTTTTTTGTTTTTAGCTTGTATATTTTCCGTTTCGATTCGAAACGATACGTCCGTTTTCGCATTGCACGTTTGATTGATTATCTATACGAGGCCGGTATGTGACATTGACAAAACCAAAAATTTATCTAGATACGATTGATTGTGTGAATATTTTTCTGATGCAATCAAATATAAAATAAATAATTTAAAAAATACATAATCATTGCGAGAGAATATTTCTCTTAGCGCAATGGTGCATTTTCTTTATGAAGCTTTCCTTTTGTTTTCACTACCATTGTTAGAAAAGTATGAACCGAAAAAGCGCTAAAATTCCCTTCTTTGTCTCGAATATGCATTTATTCCATACCGAGTCAAATGTATGCATTTTATATGCATGATGCAACATAGCGCTGTTAAAATATCATACAGATATCAAAATATTATTGCGATGTCGTAAATATTCAGGTCGCACTTTTGTTTTGATAATTCGATCAGTCTGATAATGATTGTCGTCCACGAAAATAAATTGTCGCATTTTTGAGATGAGACGTGTAGGCGTCGTCAATTCCCTCTACGAAGGACCTAATGACGTTTTTCCAGGGACGAGCTTAAACTGATTATTTAGTTAGTGACGGCCATGTACAGAAAAAGGGGAATAAACATTTTGTTTCGTTTAGTTTAGCCATTGTAGTTATTTTTCAGAGATTTTCGCTGAAGAGAAGTAATAAACAGTTATTTTCAATGAGCGTGAGTGTTAATATAAATTTCTTGGGCTTGATATAGAAAATATTACAATTTAATCATATTATATAATGAATGCTCATATATTGATGATAAATTTTGAGAAAAGTTTTAAATTTTTTTTATAATGGTTGCTTAAAATAAAAAATCATTTTATAAGATTCCAATATTGAATAAAATTGGTAAAAAAAGTGTACCTCTTAAATTTTCAAAAAAAATCGAAGCAACCTTTAAAACTTTCATCGTTTCAAGGTATGAAATATTAAAAGAAGACGTCCCTTTTCGCAACTTTTTCGCATCGAACACACTTTCGGAAATTTATTTATCGTCTCTGTTACGATTGTTCGTTTACGCCTTTTTCCCACCACTCTTTTTTATTCATATTAATATTGTTATGGCGTCACGTCCCGTTTTTTTTTTTAAAGCGTTCGGGATTTATGCGTCGCATAATGTTCGAGCCCCCGAGGGACTTTGCGAGCTTCGAATACAAATTTTGCATTTCTGTTAAGGGCAACTTCATTGAAAAAACTTGTCGTAAATTAATGCAATAAATGCGAGGCTGAGTGTGCGATTTCGCGCGAATCATTATATCAAAATTGTTAAGCGAATTTAATGGGTCATTCGAGTTTTTCATTGTATGAAAATTTTTATGTGAGATTTTTCAATTTAAAATTGAATTTTTTTTTCATATTCGAATATCTCGCAGTTTATATATCAATATAGAAATTGAGATGAATTTGAATTTCCGATCGAATCTAGTTCAATATGTGATTTTCATTTGATTACTAGGTATTCTATGAATAGCGAACTCGAAATGCAACACCGATGAATATATTGCAGATTCTTCGAATTTCGCGAAAATGCTTCGACCATAATACAGTTTTCGCATTGTTTCACAAATATTACGCCGTTCGAGTTTCATTTCCAGTTCTATTTCCACGCCTTGCACATATTTAAACGTAACGAAAATCGAACTGTCACTTCGATATCGGAAAATAAAGGGCGGGAAACTGTTGCGAAAAGTTTTTCATTTTTCCATTTCGATGCATCAGGCGAAAGAGAATCGGGTGTGATGAGCGAAAAAAAAATCGGCCAAAAATAATTCACCTTTTTATGCAAAAAATTGTATTATTCGATATATATATTTATGATCAAACGAATATTTTTGTATATAAAAATAATATTTAAATAAATGGATATTATCATTACAAGAAATATTTTTGATACATGATTTTTCGATTAAAAAATAATGTACAAACAAACATCACATCTGCTCATAATAAAACAATGCTTTAAACTCGTCAAAAGCTTAATTAATTATTATTATTTTAATTCAAAGAAAAGTGCCGTTTTTATGATTACTGGAGCAAAAACAAAGATTTCCTCGACAACATTTAATTTTGTCGAGACGTAATTGTTCCGGAGTCTTTTTTCGAATTCAGTTCACGCACAGGCGTCCCTATAAAAAAACCATTACACCATTGACAACTTTGGTGGGAAACATTTTGAATATTGCTGCTATGGTCGTTATGAATGTAGGGCGTGCATTCGAGACGTATCGCCGTTGCGTGGGAATTCGAAACCTTTGGCATTCTTGAAAGGAAATTTTGGAAAGTTTTCGTTAGAATATGCTCGATTTCTATTTTTGAGTGTTTGTTGTTATACTTCTGGGCGGAATGTTGCTAATGTTGAGTTTTGGAATCAAACTTTTTTTGGGCTGAAAACTTGACTCGTTTTCTCTTTTGGTCATTCTTATAATTGAATATATTTTTTGTGCAAAATCTCTTTTTCTTTTCAAACTGGATGAAACGTTTGGCTGAATTTTTGAGAGCTAAAAAATTGCCAGGTATTTTTCTCTGCCGTGAATAATATGTTTGTGTCAATTTGCAATTTTTCATATTTTTGACGACGTACTTCATTGTGGAATTTTCATCCGACAGAAATATTTGATTAAATTTCCTCGATAATAAAATACTTTAAATTTTTATAAAATTATCGTATAAATAACTTTATATTTTTATTGCATCATATTTTATTGCATCATATGTTATTGTACATATTCATATCTGAAAATCTCATATCAACAAATAAAACGCTCATATCTTAAAATTTTCTCGTTTTCATCAATATATCACACCAGCGGAACCAATACAAGCGAAAATATCTATATTCTATGAAATTTTTACTACGAGAATATCTCAGATTAATATATTCATCGTCATAAATCGCACGTATTCTACTTTTATCACTTTATTAAACCATAATTTTATACGCCGTGATTCGTTTACGTTAAAATATGCAAATTGCACATCTAAATTTATATTCGAACACTTCGAAATTCAATTATAATTTCTTTTTTCATTCAATTGAGTTCCAATAGTAATTATTCAATATTTCAAGCTGAAAATACGATATATATCCTATTTTAAAAAATAATTTATATAACGACACATATTTTCCGATTTGAACCTTTAGCAATCAAGCCAAATTCGATTAACACCGCCGAAAAACCCATTTCGAACGCCTGAACTCTGCACTTTCGAACTAAACTACTTTCACAATCCATTCATAATCCGAAAAACAGAATTTAATCGGCTAACGACCCGAAAACGACCATCCATCCCATGGGAGGCCATCGCGCATACGAAACAACACGAGCCTACGGAAAGGTCAGCATCGCGAGAAACTCGCCGTTTTCCTTTTTCGCTTTTTCATAAGGCTTAATCCGACGTTGGCTTACTTTACATACGTAATTGTGTGGATTTTCGACTTATCCGTCATTCCCGTCGCGCATATTGTGCCGGTTATTTGCTTATTGCGGGCCGGAAAAATCGCGAAGTTCGTTCCGATTCCGCGGCCGGCCTTCTAATAAAGTATGGAAATTTTGCAACAACAAGAATGATTCGGTTCTATTTAAACACAACGTTTTTATTAATGTATTATTTGGTTTTTATGTGTTTGTCGATTTTGATTTGTATTTGAGTATTCTAAAACACACCGAATATATTATATTATATTATATTATTTTCTGCAAGATAAATCAAGATGTTCTGCAAAATGCGTTCTAAGATTTTACCCAAGAATAACATTGTAAAAATTGTTGCAATTTGTAAGGATAGTCTTTTTAAAATAATACTATCCAATTATGTTTGGTTGAAGTTACAGTTTTTACAGATAAATCCCGCATTCAAATTTTTCACAGAAGTAGACTATTTGTGTTTGTATAGAAATTTTCGTTACATCCCATTAAATTTCCTTTCGGTTTTCTCCGAAATATTCACTGATAGAAGAGACGTGATACATTTTATGTGTTATACGGGAAAAATAAAACGTTGCGCGTTTCATAAAATTTCGCGTATACGACGCGCTTTTCCGAGATTTTCCTAGAAGTTTTCCCCACTTTTTCATTCATTTTATTATAAAATCGGCGTTACGCGTCAGAAATTACAGTATTTTACGGTTATAAAACGTTGCGAATGTTTAATTATATTCGTTTTTGCGGCTCGCAATATCGCGGCGAACAAATGATAACGCTATTAGTGGGGTTTACGCTCGTAGCTTAAAATGGTTGTGTTACATTACACGCGAAAACACATTCGAACATAATTGAAGGTTGTAAGCGAGTAATTTGATTTTTGTACGTCGGTGCAACCGCGTCACCTTTTGTCCCGAGGGCGGGAAATTCGAAAATTCTTCGCCGCCGATAATCGAGGCTTTAATGGAGACGGGGCTTCGGCTTAATTTGATTCGATTGAAATTCGGCTCGGATTGATTTTAGTGTTCGTATGTGTTCGAAAAATTTGCGTTGGCAATTTCCAAGCGGGCTTAAATCAATTCGCAGGTTCGCTCGGTCGTGTTTTTGTATGGAATTTCATAACGTGAAAGTGGTTTCATTTTGCTCGAATTGATTTTCGATATTTTTATGTGTGGTTTTAGCGGTTTATTGTGGCGCTACAAGTGTTTTCACTTAACAATTTCTTTCGTTTTGTGTTTGTGTGTATACGAGTTTTCCTCTTGTTCGAGACTAGATCAGGGTACTCAGTCAAAATAAATATTATAAACTTGATTTTATACTTAGGATCAGTGTTTTATTTAAAAATGATATTGAACTTACTTTTTACACATAAAGTCCTGGCTAATTTCTTTTGAAAGTCTATTTGGCTTAGATAGAAAACATTAAGTATACCATAAAAAAAATACTAATATTTCTTTTATATGCAATAAACCGATTTTTTATTACACGCCATAAGCACAATAGATCTTTTACGGCTTAATATATATAATTACATTACGACTTTATATATTAAAAACATTTTAAAATGCAACGGTTGTCAACCCTGTGTCAGAAATAGCTGCGGTTTGCGGACAAACAACAGAGTGCGACCATAACCTCAACGACCAGGTGAAACTTACACATTTCGTACGATTTTATTTCCAGCTTCCATTACAAGTGAACATAAAAATATTATGTGGACCGTAACATTTTACCGTCGCAAAGTTTCAAGCGCGGAAAGCCCGTTTATGCCAATGCCAATTTTGGCACAATTTCGACTCCTGTATTGAAAATCTGCGATTATGGCCGAATTTCATCGGTAAAGTTTTTTTGTTTCACCTTCTGAGATCAATCGGCGGAAAAGTAATGGATGTTGTTCGAGAAAAAGTATGTAAGGAGCGAAAATATGACAAAGAAAACTGTCATGTTCAGTTGACTGGTTTAGGTTTGAAATATTGTATTGATCAGACTTTTCGCGATGGAAATATTTTATCATCATACGTATAAATCAAAGTTCATCAAACTGTTGCGTGTTTCTGAAAAAAAACAACATGAAAACTTGATACTAAATACGTGTATTATATTATATTTATTTTTTCACATTATTAAAACTTCGAACATTTACATGTTTTTCTCATTCTAAAAATATAAATTTATAAAAAAATCTCAAATTCTTCTTCGACGAAAATAAAAATCGAACAATCTACGATGAAACTCGATTGTGTTAAATCTCACGTAAAGAATAGGATAGCGGATGCAGTTACATGTATCTATGGTGCAAAATTATCCCATTATGCGAGAACTCCTTGCAATTTTGCACGTGTACCACATAGTAAGCCATAAAACGTTATGGGGGAATATGGGTGTCTGATATTGCACCATATTGCATCCGAAATGAACCACTCAGAAAGGGAAAATCTTCCACGAGAAATCCCATGATTAATCGCTCAATATGCATATGTTATCATTATTTTAAAATTGTGTTTTATATATTTTTCAAATTTTGAATATTCAGACAACTCCATTAATAAGGGTTAGTGTGTTCTGACAAAATATTGTGCGAATATCTTCCGCGATAATTTGCGAACGCATATGGGAATACGCGTAGGCCGCACTTTATTATCGAAATAAAACCGCAATCGAAACTCAATATTTGCATTAATTAAACGAATAAAATTGGAAATACGATTCTGTT
Organism: Hydropsyche betteni; assembly: GCA_028571205.2. NCBI lineage: Eukaryota > Metazoa > Arthropoda > Insecta > Trichoptera > Hydropsychidae > Hydropsyche > Hydropsyche betteni. The sequence continues at coordinate 2,147,890 of JAOXNN020000052.1, read as the reverse complement.
TTTGTAATCATCCCCGTCCTAATCGAAATAATTTCGTGTTTATTGTATTCGATCCCGTCGTGTAACAAATCGTCCCGATGACTCGGATATCGTCTGATTTATTCAATGTTTACTTTACGGCCAAATTCTAAATGATACTTATCCGAAATATATTGATAAATATATAATATTAGTTTTTCATTACGAATCGTAATTTATGTATATATGAAATTGTTTTGAGACTTTGTCTAATAATATTAGAGGCCCAAAATCTACCATTATCAACAAAGTCTTATATTCTATGGATGAGATCGCGATAATGGCACGCGGCTAACCTCGATAACACTATAGTGTAGTCAAAGGGTTAAATTTGACCTTTTGACTTAACCTGACTCCTACGTAAACCTTTGTACCCACATATACATGACTCGACGTTTCATTCAATAATTAAAACCCCAATATTAATCACGATTTGAATACATTTTTTATTCAATCAATGTGACATACTTAAAATTAATCCCTTTCCCAGAAAGGTAAATATTTCGCGTTTGCGAACTGATAAATTGAGAGATTTCGGTTTGTGGTCGGTTCGATACGTTGAATGTACAAAGGCATCAATTGTCGTCGTGAATGTTTGACGGGATTTAATTATTATTTTCAACATTAATGCGATTTCAAACGAAAATCGGATCAATTTTGTATGAAAAACTTGTATGGGATGTTTATTATGCGGGAAACGTATGGTGTAATCAAATCAATATTGTTATGTTTGTTCATTTTTTGATTGTTTCATATTTCGGGTTCACTTTTCGGAGAAAGCTTCGGTGCATTTGTAGGGTCGGATCAAAATATGGGTTGATATGTAAATAGTGAAAGAGAAAAATATGATTTGATCAAAATATATCTCGTTTCCCTGAATATTTTATGGATCAATATTTGTTCGTGTGAAAAATGCGATTCTAACACAAAATAAATCTTGAACATACCAATCGTATAAAAAAAAAGAAAAATCATTACATTCACTTCGACTTGCCACAAATCCGTCAACTCAATACGACCATTATTCATCCGATCAAACTCCGACATCGAAATTCGCACACACTCCGCACGTAGATCATTCATCAAACTTTCCAAAATCAATACCGATTCGAGAACTAAATTTACCCATCCATTCAACGAACACCCTCGACAGAGAACGATCAACACTTCTTTTCGAAACTAGAAAGACCCGATCCCCATTCTATTTACCATCCTCTAACACACGTTATATCCGTATTGCATTTCCCGGCAAAGAAAGGGACTCCGCCGCGGACAATGCAACTGTAACCTTCCGAGGACATTCCCGACACATTCCTCGGTTTAAGGGTTTTCCCACTTGACATTTCGATGTGCTAAGGTGAACATTTCATTTGCGCAGATGTCACATCGAGGCCCTTTCGCCCTGAATTGTTTTCCGTGTTCGCTCCGGTTGACAGCATCGTGTCTCCGTATCTCAATGTTCTTATGATGTGAGTGCCTTTTGTGTCTTCAATGTATTTTGTGGTACTGTGGAATCTCTGTTCATGTGTCGGGTTTAAGTTTTAGTTAATTTGAATATTCTGCATACTTTGAATAATCTGCAGTATTTTTTTTTTATAACAACAATATGAATGATATTCTTTGTATTCAAAGCCATATAAATTTATTAAAATAAACTGAAACGAATACATAACAATTTCAATTTGAAATACAACTCTTTTTTTTAAATAAAAATATATAAATTCAACATCTCATAAATTCAGGTTCAACTTCAGAATATTCTCTAAAGACACATTATTCCGACGACGCAAACGCAAGATTGATGACGACTCGTATGAACATTTTTCAAAAAAAAAAAAGTACATTCACACGAAAATCTCATTCGTACAAAAATTCAATTTGGATTTAACGTGTGGAGTTTTGTGTAAAGTGTTAATGACCAACGTTTCGAATTTAATCCCGAAACTTATCCGAGTTCGGGTCGAGCCGATCCGATTCTAAATCGTACATATTGAATGGAAATCGATCTGCAAGGGTCCGTTTGTTTATCGACAACAGCGAGCCTCAATCGCAGTCCAAAAGTGGAATTTTGTACAGGAAATAGACCTCGAAAGTCCAATCAGAGTCCTAATTGGCGATTCAATTTGGCGGCAGTCGATGTTATTTCGATGTAAATGCGATATCGAAATGTTAAATGTTATGAATTGCTGTTCTCCGATTATTCAAGTTCAATTTTTCAACTGTGTATCTAAATATTTAATTTTAATATTACAAAAATGCTGTTATACATACTTTTCAAATTGACACATAAATACGGAACTTTTCTTTCTAAATAATTCATGAATAAAAATATTACAGATAAAATTCAAAATCATATCGAAACTATTTTCAAAAAAACACTTAATCATACAACTTTTTCAACTCAAAAGTTAACCAATCAATTCACTCAAGCACATTTTTCCCAACATATTACCCAAATCGATCGTCTGCCAAAGAACCATCCACAATGGCAGCCTGATGACGGAGAAAAGTTGCGACGATAAGTCTGAAAGTGTTCAGTGTTTGCGCCACACCAAGTTCGAACAGGAAATGGAATTCTGAACGGATCGTCTGAAAGTTTCTGCCCTCGTTTGCTTTGCACGTTTCGAACAAGGCCTGTTAGGAATTTTCTAAATAGCTACTTGCACGATCGATCTAGCTCATATTGAATTAATGAGCCGATGGACAAACCTGTGCGATGTCTTCAATTATGCTTTTATGCACAGTTCTTTATGTTATTTCATAGTACTTAAATGGTTTCTTTGTTTTGTGGAATAGTTCTTTATATTATTTTCGAATCAGGTTCGTTTTTATTTATTTGTATAAGAACGAAATTGTAATGAAATCGCTGAGGTATTCCACAAATGTGAAAAATATTAAAATTTTCGCATCGAGATAGCGAACAAGAAGAACGCCGACTGAACAAAAGCTTGTTTTGTAAAAGTTTGGTTCAAATGGTTTTATGAGCTTTAGAAAAAGTCAAGTTTACTTTTATTTCCATCGTTTGAAGCAGCGCTTTTAATTCGTTCGTTGTTTTCACTGGTGTTTTTTTAAATGCGGTAATTATACGGTGATTAGTAATTGTTGTAAACTAAACAGCGTGCTCATCGTAATCCTGTATAAATAATGTATTTGAACAATTTTATTTAATTATTAAAACTGTCAAATATTCACATAAACTAAATTTAACAGTATAGTTTTAATTCAATAAACTTAATTATTTTGTAATATCAACTTTATACCAAATATTGAAATAACAAAATAAACTAGTATTGACCATAGATTATTTAGTTTAAAAATAAAGAACATAAAAAAAATATTATAATAAAAAAAGCTATTTAAACTTTCGTCGAGCGCGACAACCATTCGCTTCCTTAACGTTAAAATTTAACAAGAAAATTTATTGTACTGCGGAAAGCGCACTTAATTCGGACGCTAATATATTATACAACTTGAACAAATATAATAAGAAAGAACATTTCCACTTAAATCTTATATACAATTTATATTTATTCATTTACTCGACACCAAAATCTATTTTTATTTCATAATAAATACACCTCGGAATCAATTTGATTCTCAAAAAACTCATTCAATATTTCGGCAGAATCAAACATTTCGAACACGCCGAATAGAATACTTTCGCAATAAATATCGCAAATAATATCGCTCGGTGTGTTGTAAATATGAAACTCCTTATTGTGGACACATTTGCGGCAAACAAAAGGGCTTGAACGAAACGCTGCTCGGAGCTTTTTACTTTTCTCTTTAAGGCCGCAACAAACGGAATCACAAAGCCGTAATTTTCCGCGTTTTTCCGAGCTGAAACTGGAAGACACTAGTCGTTTTAGCAGATATGCTTTTTTGATATTTAAAATTAATTTTTTTTTATCTATTTAACCGATTTATGGAGATTTTCCTAATGCACATTTAAATTGAAAAATTTGCATTTAATCGATAAATCTAATGTTTTTAAATTTAAAAATTTTCATTTTACGAACATAGATTTTTTCAAAATGCCTCGAATTTGTTATTTCAGTACATGAAAGAAGCTAAAAATAAAATTTCAATCTTCAAAATGCATCATTTGAATTGAATCCTTTTTTTTATTCAAATTTTAATAGATCACATTTTTCCGATACTCAAAATCAAAGGTAACCGTTTCACGCCACATTGAACCGAATACCAATTATAATCCTTTCGGAAAACCCAACAATGCGACCCTTTGATCTTTCGAGCCTTATTTAAAATATTTTTTTTCAAAAGACAAGCCACGCTGCGAATTTCGCACGTAGCCCGTGCGGTCCTCCGCCGCGAATTTTCCACGAAAGCCCAGACCCTTTTCCGATTGTGTATCATACTATATACATTCGTGGGGGGACATTATTAAATTTGAAGTGAAAATACGCACGTTTGGCCATTTCCTAATTCGCAGCGGCTGGCAAAGGGTTGAAAGTTGTGCCCCTTGATGTTGAACAATACTCGAAACTCGTCCATTGCGGACGTACGTCTCCCGAATACAAATATCCTCGGCCTTTAAATGTTTCTAAAGTGTTCCCGAAATAAAATTGTCGAGAGTTTATAGTGGCGAGTTCGTCAAATTTTGATTATGAGTTGAATGGTGGAATTTAAATTGATAGATATATTCATAGTAGGAATCTTATTAGGGAAAGTGATTGTCATATTTTTCTCCAATCATATATGTATCTAAAAAAATTTAATGTTTCCAAAACCATTTTTCAATAAATAAATGTATTTGCATAGAAATTATCTTTCATATTTGTATGAAATTACTTACCATTCTATTGAAGAATTTTTTATACGGTCCATTTTATAATAAAACATTCACTTTAGGACAAAACCTTTTCGGATAGATATGATTAAAAGTTTGAACTTTTTTCTCATAACTGTCTAAAAAATAAATTTAGAATTATTCTGTGCTAAATGTATATCAACTCAATAATACACAGTTATGTCTATTTAATGGCAACATTTCATATCCCTTAATTTCAGTAATAAGCATGAATTGATTAAAATAGCTAAACCATAGATAAACTAATTTTAATTACTATAAAAATACAGTGAAACCCTAATTTTGCGTACTCAAAATTCACGTTTTCTCGCTATTTGCATTCTATTTTAGCTGTCCCTAAAATTCAAACCTCAATTTTGAACCTCTAATTCATTTTCCTTCTAATAACTTTTTTTTGGTCCCTTCAAAAACGCGAAAACGAGATTTCACTGAATACATGTATATTGTAATATCCGCATTATCTTTCATAAAACGATTTCCAATACATCGATTTTCCAACAACTCACCTTGCAATTCCATACATAACAAAATTAGGTTAATGGATATGGAATGGTCAAAGCACAATGGATATTTGGCGCGTTTTCGATTTGAATCGAATTAACGACCTGCAAAAAACTGAGCCGTGACTTCGCCATTCCGAGTCAGTTCGAAAACTAATTAAAACCACATTTGACTTGTTAATAAACTTGTCTCGTTGTCCGCGAATTTACCTTAAATAATGTCCGACATAATTCGTCAAAAGTATGTCGGATCTTGCAAATGTATTCAAAAAATGTAGGCGTGCGAAACGAGCGCGCTCAAATTCGGTTGTTCTTGGTAAAGTTGAACGAGAGATTTGTGTTTTTTTTTTTTTGTAAATTTATTGTGAATCTTCATTGTGAAAATTATTATTGTGATTCATAAAAATGATATTCAATTATTGATGGTTCAACTATTCTGTAATTTCGTAAAAGTTTTTTGTGTACCGAAATATATATTCTTTCAAATTAAAAAAAAAGACATATTTCTGTAATTGAGCAATTGACTTTCTATCAATTTTCTACACAATTAAACAAAAACTATCCATCCGCACATGCAATAACATTATTATAACACTTTCCTCACGCGAGCTGAAAACTCGCCAAAACAACATTATATTTCCACCGCTGAATTAGCGAATATTTTACAATGTCGAAGTTTCCATACTAAAACCGACATTTTCGTCAACCTCATCACATATTCGACACATCTCCGATACGAAGCCCACACACTAAACATATTCAAATAGTTTGCAACATAATATTAGACACAACGACTAAACACCCTTTTTCGATCCTATTAAAGCTAAAATAGTTTTACTTAATTAAAATTGTTAACGAATCAAAATAAATTTTCATTTTTAATTAGACTCATAGATGGCACTAATAATTATAAATATGCGATATGATTCAAAATCTAACAATAAGTAAACATAATCTCATACATATTCAGAATTTTTATTTAATCCCAATACGTTGATCAATTGATTTTTTATTTTAATTCGATCCATAAATAGCAAATCATGCATAATCTCCAAACGCCTACGGAACCAAAACACGCAATCATCCATAACAACCACAATTCCCCATAATAATCCCCGACATTTCCAGGATCGGCAGGATTCGGGATTAGCATGCATTTCCCATACGTGCTCCCATCCATCGTCCCGGATATGGAGGCTTACATTCGTTCACCACATTTTCCACAAATATTGTTTCATTGTTGATTTGATTGCCGAGGCCGAATCAACCGCAAAACGTACGTGCTTCACGAACAAAATACGATACGAATTTTTCTACCGCGCACTAATTGTTCAGTTATTTCATTTAATCAATCTTACCGAAAAGCAATTAAAAAATGGACTTCGGACACAAGATTAATTTAACAATGGCTGATGGTTGAATAGGTCACTGTCCAATATCCCACTTTTCATTGATTTCAATATCATCCGAGCCGGACAAAAAGAGCCGGCTAATACACACGGGATGAGACGACGTAGCAGACCTTTTAACAGCACTCTGGGGGATTCAGTTTTTTCATTTCGCCTCTTTTTTATTATTTTTTGTTCATATTATTTTCACTTTCGAAGGCGTGTGGCGTGTTTTACGTGCTCAAGCTTGTGTTGGATGTTTGTCGAGCGTGTCGAGACGATTGATGGTTATTGATATGAGAAATTGCTTTGGTTTTTCGTTTCTTCGTTTGCAATATGTTGGTGTGAATTGTTTGCTCTTTGAAATGTCGCATGCAGCCGGCGATGAATCAAAATGAAAGGAAATGTGCTTGTCGTTTTGATACTAGTATGTGATATATTATATAAGAGTATAGTTGAAATTGCTAAATCTCATTATTCTAGTTCAAACAAATGCATAAAAATATTATTTAAAATTAATAGTGTTCTTTTACAACACATATGCAGTTTATTTCTGTACCATCGATATACCATTTTAACCAAATGTAATAATATAACAAAACCTATCTACGTGTTTACTACAGAATCGAAATTCGCCATAGATCAAGATGACATTTACGCATCAGTATAAACCCAGAATATATTTACATAAAATTTCAACTCTATAGTATCGTATATTTAAATTATTTTCTCTTTTTGAACATATTATAAAATGCATTTTGAAATCAAATAACAATTTTTTCTATATTCATCCATTGATTAATTTTCAATTATAATTCAACATGAGATATGTTTCTTGTCCGTAGGTGGAGAAGCGATGAGGCAAGTGAGGGTAGCCGCTTCTGGTCTGACGCTGGTGGTGCTGGGGGTACTAGCTACCTGTTCAGCCGATCCAATTGGAGTATCACCCCATCTACCTTCCATGAACCAGGCTATCGATCAACGACAAGTACTTCAAATCTACACTTAGCTCTTATCAATTATGTTCAGTGCTCGATAACCTTATTATTGTTTGTAGATTGACGCTCTGAGCTCTGACATCGATGAGGACAAACGCGCTTGGCAAAATCTGCACGGCGGTTGGGGAAAACGAGGATGGTCAGACATGAATTCGGCGTGGGGCAAGAGAGCATGGCAAAACCTTCACGGAGGCTGGGGAAAGAGGGGATGGCAAGACATGAACTCAGCTTGGGGAAAGCGCGGATGGAAAGACATGAATTCCGCATGGGGAAAGCGCGGATGGAAGGACATGAACTCTGCTTGGGGAAAGAGAGCTTGGGACAATTTACATGTGAGATCACGTCGATATATTTGCATCTAGATGCATCATTCCATTCAATTCTTAAACAATACAATATTTTTATAGGGAGGTTGGGGAAAGCGACAGTGGGAAAAGCTCAACATGGGCTGGGGTAAGAGAGACATGGATGAACGAGTTGATCCTTTCGACGGTTCGAATACTCAAAATTTCGATATCGATTCTTACGATGAACAATACTCACCATTGAATCAGGTGAATTTTAATACAGTTTTTATTATTTGCGATGTGTGAATTTCGAAATTGTATAATACTTTATGTGCTGATTTCGTAGTTACTGAACAATGAAGCAAGGATGATGAACGAAGCTGAAGAACAAGACTTAGCAAAAAAAATTGCCAAATCTGGCATTCGTAATATCACCGGTAAAGATAGTTAGATATTTAAATTACTAAAATAGAAAATGGTTTTTATTTTATTATTTTTTCAAGGACCAATGGGGAAAAGAGAACCAGGCTGGAATAACCTCAAAGGATTATGGGGAAAGAGAAGTGTTATGGATTATTTGGATGGTAATTTTGTTTTTAATTTATCAATATTTTAAATATAATTCGAATTTGTGATAAATCAAATTTTTTTTCAGAATCACAAAGTGAAATGCAAGACAGACGAGAGGAATAGAGTTGATAATTGACTTAAGTTACTTAAATATCAATCCGATGCAAAATCAAGATATACACGCTTACAATATATTTATAGAGACACATTCGAATATTATATAAAATGTATATTAATTATCACACATACAAATGCCGATGTGTTTGTATGTTTGATATTATGTATGTTTTTATGATATGATTATAAGAAAAGATTTTGTTAACATTTTCAATTTTGTTACAGTATAAAACATTGAATATATTGATTGTAAAAATAGTTCGATTATTGAAATTATTTATTTGTAAATTATAAAAAAATAAATATATTCATATAAAATGTATAAAAAATTAAATGGTAAAAATATCAAATGCATTCTAATGTGAAGTTCCAGCCAATCAACATTGTTGAAAACTTCTCATTAGATCATCATGATATGATAAAATTGTTCAAAATCCAGTGTTTTAAGAATATATAAATAAATATTTGTCAGACATCTTCGACTTCTTGATATATGGAAATAATACTGACTGATAATAAATTTGTTAATGGAAGATATTTTTTTTATTTTAAAAGTTATTAACCCTATAATTTTTCCAAAACACATTTAGTTTTCATAAAAAAACTTAAGTTCTCAAAATCGATTAATTATTATTTTCAGTCTAACTGTAATATATTACAAAACTTTTCTATATGTTATAATAAAATATACTGTAAACCTTCATCTAAAATATGTTGTGAATAATTTTATTTGTAAAATAAATATTAAATGTACTGTACAAGCATCTATGTTTCTTTTTATTTGCCTTGGAATATGAAATCAAAATACTAAGTCTTTTGTAAATATCTTTTGATTACAAATAGTTTTAGAAAGTGTATATAAATTATAAAGAATATAGATAAATGAAACACATACACATATACAAAACTATTTATTAATAGTAAAAAGATTGTTAAATAACCATTAAAACAAATTTTTTCACCACAATTTCAATTAATACCAATTGATATGTAACAACTCAAAATTAAATATTTATAAAATTTCAGGTAAATCTCTAAAACAAACTGATGTATCAATAACTATTTCAATTTTGTTGCCACTAAACAAACATTTTCAGGTGAAACAGTTTTATCGACATAATAACACAGGGTTGCTTTGAATCCCATTTCTCTTAAAAATAAAACTCTACCCCAATCTAAGACAGCTTTTGCCTTGAAACCTATTTCTTCTTTCTGATTTGAAGATAAACCTAAATCTTTTTTATCATTTTGTTTATGTGGAATATTTTTGATTTTATCTGTGCCGGTTTCACTTGCATCAGGGATATCATTGTTAAAATTTCCAACATTCTCGTTCTTCACGTCATCATCATTTGATACATTTTCTATTTTCTCTTTGATATTATGAGATTCAAATGGGTTTTTACCATTTTCAGACAAGGCTTCAGATGATTCTGAAGTCAACTTCATCTTTTTTCGAGGATTCAACAATCCATTTTCGAATTGTCGAAATCTACTTAAACCAGACCCACAAGTTGCCCACGAAACAAAACCACATATTATATCAAACTCTGGTCGGCCTATTTTATTGCTCTAAAAAAACGAAACATTGATTTTTAATATTTGCTTACCTATTATTTAGTTATTTTGTAAACTTACTTCTAAAAATTGTTTTCCTATATATGATAGCCATTGACATTGGTGATGACAACAAAGAGCCATTACAATTCCAGAAGTTTTTTCGATAACGTTTGAATTTGTCAAGCATCTTAATGCCAAATCTTAAATGAGAAAACAATGATAATCCATATAGAAGTACAATTAATTCTTAAAATTTAGTATCAAATAATATTTACCAGTAGCAGCTCCACATAAGTGCTTAGAAACTCCTACAACTTTTTCAGAATCTTTTACGAGTGGTATTTCTGCTACCATCAAATCAGATATATCCGCTCTAATACGATTAACGGTGAAACTTTCTTTGTCTAGTTTGTTGTCTTGTTTGTGCCTATGAGAAGCTTTATCTACCAATAATACAGATGAATTATTTACATTTTTTACTGCAGACGCTAAATAAAATGAAAGATGACCTAAAAATGATCTAAATTAGAAAATGTATTATTTTATACAGTAAGTTAACTGTATCAAGTAACCTTTCCCAGCTCCTAATTCAGCAAAACATGTGTTATCATTTAATAAATTATTTGCTTCTATGATATTCAATAAAGAAGAAGTTTGCTGTAAATGTCTTATGGTATTATTACCACGTTGTTCATTAGATAATTCAGCAGATACTGAAGGATGAGATGGCATTTCTGGTATATTTGATATATTGTTTTCTATCAAATCTATAATTTAAAAAAAATAAATAAGCATAACTCAAAAATATTGTTGTTATTGTTACAAAAACTATTTACCTCGATATATATTTTCTACAATGGCAATAGTTTCAACTAATTTAGCTGTCGGAACATTGCAAAGTGGCACTTTTTCTGTTTTGGTCAGTAATTCATTTGTGTTAGGGATATTGCAATTCTTTTCAATGTATGAAGGTAAAGTTTTCGGTCTAGCGTTACAAACTTTTAAATGTTTTTTTAATTTACTAACAAAACAAGTACTAAAATAAAAATTTCCAGTATAATCATAATTTGCTAAAAATAAAATTTTATTATAATATACTTTATAATTACTGTGTAGAATCTAGGGGGCACACCATTCTTTGTAAAGAGTCCGGCTGTAAATTAAATATAATTTGTAATTGTTCTTTAGATCGTTTTAATTTAATCAAAAATATCTAATACAACGTACTTTGACAGTATTATCATTTGGCTCAACTTTCAGTTGATGTTCTCCACAATATGTGAAATCAGGTTTCACAGTCATCCGACAAAACCTTTTCTTTCTAGTGACATAAAAATGACAATGCCCATCTTTAGGTCCAGCTTCTGGAAGCGCTAAAGATCAATAGTTGATAAAAAATACGGCATATTTTCGATTTAAACAAAAGATTCTTACAAATACATCAACTAACCTAATTTTGACACGTCCGTCATGTCAGCATTGACAGCTATCAAAATACATACCATGTGAAAAAAATCTTATCGAATATCAGAGACCTTTGATTTTATAAAACATTTTGAAATCATAATAATCAACTATTATAAATTACTTATTTATTATTTTTTCGTAAAACTTTGACCATTTTGTAAATTAGATATTGATTAAATACATTATTGCCGAAAAATATTTTTTTTTTTTTTTATTATAATTAATATTTTTTTCATGGAAATATCAATATTAATACAAATATACATATTACTCATTTCATTTAATTATATTCCTCAAAAAATCAGAAATGGTCATGACTCAATAGATGTAGGCCGAAGCGCGTAACTTGAATGACGTTTCAACCGTCAATTCGAAATCTTTCATAAACAAAGAGTTGAGATGAGTCTCTTATCTGCAGTTTTGGAGGCTGAAGCGAAAGCCAGGGCAAGCATAGTACCTTCAAAGACCCTTGAAACGATAGATACAGCCTCAAAGAGTACAAAAATTGTGGAAAATGGAAATTCCATGGTGGAAAATGGTACCCGAATCGCAATCGTGGTTGGAGCCATGGCAGCTACCGAAACCTTGGCTACGGACGCAATCGAAACTTTAACGGCGCGATACGTTCGAGTATCAGGAACTGCAAGTACAAAAATACCCTCTTCCGAACTCTTGACTAAACGACGACAACAGTTATTAGAAACGGGAACTTCTCCTCATCATGAAGTAGCTCTTCGACTGGAAGCAGCAGCGACTGCTTGCGAATGGTCCGATCGGGCTCAGCATGCCTCTAGATTGTTAGAACGCAGAAAGTGGAAATCGGCGGCTGAAAAGCTTCGCAGCCTTGCATTCGATCTCGATGTACCATGTAATCAATTCATTCCTGGATCGCTTGTTAGAGGAATACGCGAATTCGTATCTACAAAACGTGCTAGATGCTTAGCACACGTTACAGCTCAATGGAAATCTATATTCAAATGGTCGGCTACCCTAGAAGTAATTGTATTAAGAATCAATGTTTCAGATAGAGAAAATTTGCTAGAGATCTTGAATGCACTTTATGTGTCTGAACGAATCGATGCTGAAATAGCTAAGTTTGCTGACTTCTTTTTGAACAGTGTTGTTCCAGCTCTGGTTTTCAAGAAATCTTCGATTAGAGTTGACGATGAATTGGGCGTTATTCGCATTGAAATCAGAACTGGAGAACGTATCGATGAAACAGATGAAATTTCGGGGGTCGTCGACAGCTTAGTGATGTTTTTCGAAACAGTTCAATCTAATATAGATTGCAAATGGGAGGATTACAGAACAGTATTTTCAATATTCGGTCAAATTGCAGCAGAAGACTTTTTCAATTCATTCGTGGATCGATTCTTAGAAGACAGAGTATCTATAGATTCTCGTTCACCAAAAGAATGCCTCCGTACAGCTAACGAAATAGAAAAATTTGGAAATTATCTGTGTGAAATTGGATTTGTTGAACAAGAGACTAATCCTCTCCTAGAATACACCGCAAAGTATTATGATTTCATATACGATAAGAAATGTGAAAGATTGCTATGCACTGCCAGAGATACAACGAAATACAACCTTCAGAAAGAAGTTGTAAAGGTTTGCGAAGGACAAACGTTTGAAATAGATACTAACGAAATAAAAATATTCGAAAGAGAAGTTAACGATAGAAATTTATTATTCTTTCCTTTTATGATGTCTGAATGCAGCATCTCTAACGGAGCTCGTAGTCTTTTAGAGTTGATTTTCTCCGAACTAGAAACTGTTCAAAATCTTTCATTGAAATTTGGAAACAAACTTGTTTTAACTCTAAAAAATATTTTTGAATTATATTATATGTTGGTGCCACAATTTCATAATGAATCACTTAAAAGTGATCCATTAGACTTGGGTAAGTGATATATTTTTTCGAAAATTCAATACAAATAATCTTTTTTTAATCTATTTTTTTTTATTGCAGCATTATTTTATAATAACTGTTTTTACTTGGCTCATGGCATCATAGGATACCTATGGAATAAAAATTTTCCAAATGAATTTGCTACTTATGTCAATTTACAATTGACTGATCAAATATACAATTTACGACTATCAGCGATAGCAAAATTTTCTGTATTCATTAAAAATGAACAAATTCTTATAGAAAAAACCATCTCCCAATCCGGTAATAAATGATATAAATCTATATATAATACTTTCACGACAGTTTCATCTTATTTGTTTTTTTTCCCTCAGACTTGAACAGTTTTGAAAAATCTTCCACTCCTAAAATTAATGGTGGTGTTGCATTATCGAACTGTATGAATCGTCTCAAATTCTTACAACGTTGCTGGCATAACGTATTATCTGCTGATCACTACGAAAAAGCATTGAGCGAGCTTATCGAATGTTTATCCAAGGAACTTATACAGTGTGTTATGGTGGTTAAAGAAGGCATAATCAGTGAAGATTTGGCTGATGATTTATCTTCTAAATTTTCGTTTGTTGTATCGTCTGTTCCCAACTTATTCAATGTTTGTATTTTTCATTTCTGGTTTCTTAAATTTACATGGTTTTTATAGTGTTTTTTTTCTTTAATAGGATAAAAGTGATCTAAAAACATTATCGAAGAATTATTGCAGATTGGTCGAAATGACATCACTCCTAAAATGTCCAATGTTCACTGTTGCTAATAAATGGAAAAAATCTGAAAACATTTCTAAGTTATTTACTTGTCAAGAAATCAAACATTTCATAAAAATAATGTTTCCCAGCAGTATACAAAAATCTACAGTTTTAAATACAATTCAATGAAATTTTGAATAAAATTTTATATTTCATATAAGTTATATTTATGTAAATAAACAGTAATATTTAAATTATCAGTTCAATTTTTTTATGTAATAAATATTATAGATTAATTTCCTATTTATTTCCTTATAATGTATATCAATTATAACTTTCTTCTGTCACACATCGTTGATTTTTCATGCAAGTGGATGAATTTTTCTAAACTTAGGAACTGTGACTAATTTATACACAATTTATGTATGCAAAATTGTGATAAATAAACAATACAAATCAAAAATATCAAATTGAAAAAAAAAACGTGTTGATATGTAAAAAATACAATCTCAATATCTACATTTTTTATAAAATACTGCACAAAAGTCTTCCTTAATAGATTAATTTCTTTCACAACAATGCTTGTACTACCTGTGTAATTAAATTATTTATTTTACTTACATCTGTAAAAGTGAAATTACTTTAATACATGTTAATGAACTGTGCAACACATGAACCAGTTGATACAGACAGTAACTTGCATGCATTGCATGTCTACACCTCAGTGCCATAAGCAGAGAAAGTAACAATGTGTCCACAGTTTTTAGTGATTAAAACGTATGCTATAAAAGACTGGAGCATCGAGCATGCCATCCATTCGTTTCGTGTTAGTGTTGTGAATATTATGAAAAAATGAAGATATTGGTAGGTGAAAAAAGTTGTTATTTCTTTTTCTTTATTATAATTATTCTAGAGGATTAATTTTATTGTTAGAATATCTTATTGTCTTTTGCGTAATGTGTTAATTTTCGTTTTATTTAATATCCAAAGTTTTATTTCTAACCAGGAATCAATTTTGATATCACTGTTAACGCTAGATGTTAGTCACAAAGCGCTAGCATATCTGGAGACAGCATCGGATCAAATAGCAGAGGAGGCCAATGTTCGAGATTATGGAACTCGAATTAGACCACCACCTGGCTTTTTGCATCAACACGAAGATCAGAATTCATTCAAAAAGTACGGATACCAAATGCGCAAACATAAACCGCAAATCGTCTTGCAAAAGTCGAAAATAATGAAAAATAGAAAAAAGGACAAAAAACGTATTCTTTCTCAGACATCAACAACAGACAGACTTAAACGACGCGTAATTTTAAATCCTCTACACAAGACCAGAATTGATCATCACAAAACCTCCACAACAACCATGTCCTCCGATTCTGATTACGATGGTTGGATGCCAATTGTTCCATTATTTCAAAACGATACCATATTCAACACATTCCCAAAAGAACTTCGGAAAACAGACCGAAATGTTCAACTGACTTTACCAAAATCAATTTCAAATAAAAATTTTGGACGTAACACAATTATTTATAAAAAACACATCCCACATCGACGAAAGCGGAATATGAATACTAAAGTAGCAATGAAACGAGCTCATTCTTCTTCTTTCAGTGATGCTGCTATTGAAGGAACTGCTCTATCAGAGAACATCCAAGAAAGTGAACCATCTGAAAGCCATCATATAGAATACAGAACGAAAATCAAGCATCATCATCATCACCATCATCATAAATATATAAAAACTATAGAAAAAGAAGTTCCCGTCAAAATTCCAGTTATTGTTCCAAAACCATATCCAGTTGAGAAAAAAGTACCATACCCTGTTGAAAAAATAGTTCATAAATACATAGAAAAAAAAGTTCCATATCCAGTAGAAAAAAAAGTTCCATACCCCGTGGAAGTTAAAGTGCCTGAGCCTTATCCGGTGAAAGTTATTGAGAAAGAATATGTTCCAAAGCCATATCCAGTTGTGAAACATGTCCCCATTATTAAACACGTGGAAGTGAAAGTCCCTGTCACAAAATTTGTTCCCTATCCAGTTGAGAAAAAAGTACCATATCCAGTAGAAGTCAAAGTGCCCTATCCTGTTGAAAAAAAAGTACCATACCCAGTGGAAGTGGAAAAGAAAGTTCCATACCCAGTAAAAGTGTATGTGCCTAAACCTTTCCCAGTTGAAAAAAAAGTACCATATCCTGTTGAAATAAAAGTAAAAGAGCCATACCCCATTTTGAAACATATTCCAGTACCAGTGAAGGTATATGTTGATAAACCAATTCATATACCAGTACCTAAACCATATCCTGTTGAGGTAGAAAAAAAAGTCCCATATCCTGTGGAAGTAGAAAAAAAAGTTTACGTTCCTGTTAAGGTTGATGTACCACAACCCTATCCAGTAGAAAAATCTTATTCTGTTTTTGAAAACCAAGAAAAAGAATCTCATGTTCCAGAACTGACTTTTCATGATTCCGATCTATTCCACGAACCCTTTTGAATAGTCGAATTATATTATTTATATATTAATTTAACATGAAAATGTAAAATTTGACAAATAAATCTGTGATAAAAATTTTTAATGATGGCTTTTTAATAATGAATTTTTTTCAAAACGATTTTCACTTTTATAGCATAATTTTTCACTTTATAATTTTTTAACACTATGAATTGAAAAATTATTCCGATTCATTAAAATAAGCAACTCATTTATGCAAAAGGTTAAAAAGGTCGCATGTTAATAACTGACTTGAGTTACATAATTTATTTTGTTTGCATTTGGAATAAAATAAGTGGCAGGGGTCATTTGTTAAAGAATAAATTATCAGTAGACAGATAACTCTATGGACAGTAGATTGTCAAATCAAATTTTGTCGCTGTTTCCATTCTCACAGCTGAGTTCTATAGAGGTTGGTAATTTGATATTATTTTTGAGTGAGTAATAAAAATGTGCTTGACTTTATATACTTACGA
This sequence comes from Hydropsyche betteni, assembly GCA_028571205.2. NCBI lineage: Eukaryota > Metazoa > Arthropoda > Insecta > Trichoptera > Hydropsychidae > Hydropsyche > Hydropsyche betteni. Next base: position 2,130,565 of record JAOXNN020000052.1, on the reverse strand, counting down.
TAAATAAATATATTGCATCTAATCATATTTGTAGATTGGACTTTGTATTGTCAATCAAAATTCAAAATAGGTTAGGAAAAGTTTATTTTGAATCGAATTTTTTTTACTTTATTTTATTTTTTGTTCTGTGTATTAGAAAAATGGCACTATTGAAAAATGACATAAATAACACTATTTTGCTACAACCTGCTCCGTATAAACTGGAGGATGTCCAAAAGACTATATTTTCTAAAGAGTTTGTAGAATTGTTTGAAGAAGCTATTGAAGTGTTTAATTCAAAAATAAACACACTATATAATGACAGATTGAAAAGAAAATTATATTATTCGGATAGCAATAATCTACCGAGTTTCAACATCAATTCAAAGGCAAAACTTAGCAATTGGTCTATCAAACCTTTACCATCGAGACTTAAGTACTTAAAACATAATTTTTTAACTGAATTTCGTTCAAGTATTTAATATTTACAAAAATATTACACAGATGCAGACATATAGATATAGGAGATGTGTCTCCGGCAAATGTTGCTCATTTTGTGGATGCTCTCAATTGTGATGCTCAAGGAGTTCAGGTTGACTTTGATGATGGACACTGTCCTACTTGGAAAAACCAAATACAAGGTTATCACAATATAATACAAGCGGTCAACGGAAAATTATATGGCGCTCCATGCAATATTAGTTCTTGTCCTATTTTAATGTTGCGGCCCAGAGCTTGGAACATAATTGAACACAACATATTGGTTTGTTTGATTGATTGTTCTTAAAATTTTAATTAATTACAAATTCATCAATTTAATAATACTTAGGTAAAAGGGAAGGAAGTACCTGGCGCAATATTAGATTTCATGGTGTTAATGTACCATTGTGGCGAAAAACTTGCGAATACTGGTAATGGTCCATTTTTTTATTTGTCTAAAATTGAAGCAGCTTCAGAAGCAAAACTTTGGAATGAAATTTTTATTTGGACTCAAAACAAGCTTTCAATCCCTCTGGGAACAATCAAAGCATGTGTTTTGATTGAAAATATCTTATCCGTTTTTGAAGCAGAAGAAATTCTATATGAATTGAAAGATCATTCATTAGGGCTGAACTGTGGAATTTGGGATTATATTGCATCGATTCTCGTCAAATTCGGTAAATCTTTGAATATATTTGATAAAAATTAATTTTGAATTACTTATGTATTTTTGTTTCTTTATATAAAAAAGGGAATCGTCCAAACTTCATATTACCAGATCGTATGAAATATGTAAATATTGACAATCTATTTCTTCAAACTTATTTACTCACTATTGTTAAAATTTGCCATAAAAGAAAAGCTCCTGCCACTGGAGGAATGGTAGCTTCTATTCTTAAATCTGGAACTGATGGAACTGACGAAAGGTATTTATTACATCATTTTTTATAGATGATATTAATTTAAATAATCAATATAAATTTATTCATTATAGCAGTGAGAAATTAATAAGCAAGATAATAGACAGCAAACAAAAAGAAATAATAGCCGGCGTTGATGGTTTCTTAATTTACGATATTCGTCTAGTACCACACATATCTAAAGTGATTTTAATTCATTATTTTTTGTTAATCTGGTATAAATTTAAATGTGATATTAAATTTTGATTTTGTAACAGTTATGGAAAAAACAATGTGGAGAAAATCCTAATCAACTATCTAAAATTCCGACATCAAAAATAATCGGCCAAAATTTACTAGTCTTTCCCAAAGGAGGAATGTTTTATGAATCTCTGGAACACAATATAGCTGTATCGACATTGTTCATTTACCATTGGCTATCGGGAGTTGGTCATTTCTTTTATAATGGTCAAGTGGAAGATTCAGCTACTGCAGAAATATCAAGATGTCAAGTGTGGCAATGTCTTCGACATGGCGTGAGTATATTGCATATTTATTTTGTACAGTTGTACATTGCAAATAAATTCGATAATTTTTCAGATAATTTTGGAAGATACTAAAAAACCAATTGTATATTCAGTGATTGATAAAATTATCGAAGATTTTGCTAATAAAGCATCAAAAACACTGTGTAGGTCGTCTTCTGAACGTAAAAGATTGAGTGCAGCTAAACATATGTGCAAAGAAATATTCATTTCAATGAACCCTCCTGATTTTATCACAACTCATTTAAATGACACTCATAAATTTAGAACTATTCATAATAAAGCTCTGTTGAATAATATCAGAAGTAACTTATAAGTGTTTATCTTCATTTATCGTTAGTTAAAATAAACTGAAAATTTTTATTCAGTTTTAATATACCAAATCCATTAATATACACAATTATAAATATGAATATATGTAATTATAAGTAAATTCATTAAATAAAATACGCATAACATATTTATGTTTTATTTATATTAATTAATATTATATACGAAATAATAGTAAGTAAAATATGTGACATAAAATCCAATAGTCAAATGCAACATGAAAATATGCAGGTATTCATACATCATCCATGTAATCAACATTTAGTCATAGTACCTAATAGTCAAAATGAAATTTAAGTTTATTATATTGACAAGCATTTGGTTGAATATGAGCAATTCACTTTATGTGTAACAATTTTATTATACAATATAATTTGCTTAGTATAATTCATTATTAGTAAAGGGTCCCCAGCCTATATATATATTTTTTTATTTTTATGAAAAAATTGTTTCGAATGCTATGATACTATACATCTTCCATTTTGGTCTCCTCCAACTCTTTGACGTTGTTGATTCATAGCCATGCTTCGACCAGAATTGGCATTCGTTTCTGGTGATTCATTTTCTAATGATAATGTAAGCGCACGAGCAAGAGCTTCATCTTCCGACTACAATAAAACTTAATCAGTTAGCACTTTTATATGACTTTTTTTATAAGGAAACAAATTTCTTGATTACCATATTTCCTTGCACTTCACTAAGGAGCCTCGATGTATTAATAGGATTGGTTTGAGAATTATTTGAGATTATGTTTTGTCTTGTTTTCAATCGAGACAGTGCAGCTTCCCTAATATTTGAAAACAACAATAAATATTTGGGAAAAAAAATATAAAAAACAAAATGAAAGAGAATTTACTCGGATCTCTTCTTAATAGCTGCCATTTTTCCTATACATTTATGATCAGCAGCATGTCTGTGTCTAAAGCAGAAATTCGATGTACACTCAGCACAAACTAAAGGCACCATTTCTTTATTTTTACAGCCTTTTAATGAACACTTATTGGTGAAGATCTAAAAAAGAAATTTACGATAAAAAAAATCCAAAACTATGTTTTTAAGATGAAAAGTTAAACCAACCTTTTTTCTTCTTTCTTTAGCAGGATCTGCTTGGCAATCGTTATCTATATGTTCAGAAACTGCAATATCAGGTTCTTCTCCCCGTTTCCCCGGTACTGGTGCTGAACATAAAGGACACGTCGGAACCTGTACATCTCTTCTACGCCCTCCTTCACATTGATGATATTCATATCGAAAATGATTGTTACTATAAATAAATACAATTTCAACTCATATAAACAATGATGAAACCATCCCTTCAAAAAACATACGGCATATGTATATTTATTGAATATTTATTTATTAAAACGTTGTACAATTGAAATAAACATACCAGAAAGTTTGGCGACAAGAATCGCATTTCATCGGTAGAAAGTCTGCAAAAATAAAATAAATATTTCTTAAGTATTATGATGAAAGTGTATTATTATCAATGTAACAAATACATATTGTGACATATAATAAAGTAATATTTAAAAAATAATAAAAATATGAATTTACCAAGTTGATTGCATGTAGGATGAGCGCAATTTTCTCCAAGTCCTGGAAACTCCATGGTGCTGAACGATATGTCGACCGATCGTGACGAAATGCAATAGTCGATTGAGGATGACGCAGACGTCAATGTGACAGCGACTCATACCCCATCTTCTGGATTTTTCTAGAACTAGACAATTTTAGCCAACGTGAATTAAAAAAAAGTTAAATTATTATTTTATTAATAAAATTTAATATTAATCAATCGTACATGATGGATTGAATTAATTGATGATTTGATATGAATATAAATTTTCCGAATATTAAATTGTTGTGCTTATCAGTTGGGCAATGTTTGATTTGCCACGCAAACAACGGTTGGCAGTACGGCTGGAGTCGTTGGCTGTCAATTGACATTTGACAGTAGGTTTAAGTGACGGTATTTCAACATGGATTTGCATCTGCCGGTCGATCCGAATAAGGCAGGTTTTTATGAATTTTATGCACACGTTATTTTTCGATTTTTTTTTATGTCTTATCAATTTAAATTCTTGAAAAAGTACTACGTATATGTTTGCTTGAAATTCACGTGATTTTTGATTAAATCCATTAAGGGTTCTTTTCATTCGACGATAACAATATATAAAAATTTATCAATTACCAAGATTAATTATTTTACAGTTTTATTTTAATATTCACAACGATTTAAAATTAATCAAATAAATTATCAATTTTCAGACATTTGAAGAATTAACATCTGAAGAAAAACTTAGGTAAATCTAATATTTTTTATGAAACTATTTCATTCAATTCTATAATTATTTGTATGAGGATAATATTGTATTTGATTTTAGATATGAACACCAAAAATTACATCAACAACATAAAGGCCATGAGGCAATGCATATGGAAATGGTTCTTATCCTTATTGGTACCATGATTGTAGCTCAAATACTACTAGTAGAATGGAAAAGACGCCATTATAGATCGTATTCGGTATATCATTCACTCATTCTTACCAATTATTAATATACAGAGCCTAAATATCATTGCTATTTACTTATTTAATTTTTAATCCTATAATTTTCCACAATTTCAGTTTGTTACAATGATGGCCATGTGGATTATACCAGTTGGTTTATGTTTAAAAAATCATTGGTGGAGATTCATAACTATATGGTCCATATTTACAATTATTACTTTATTAATTGGAAGGAAAGCTTCTCAAAAGCCTGTCTCCGGAAGCACCCCTAGGTACTAGGTATTCTTTTTACTTGAAAAAAATTATTTCTTCTTTAAATTTCGTTGTATTATTTCCAGATTAGTTTATAAATGGTTCTACTTCTTGTACAAACTGAGCTGTGTACTTGGAATAATCGGTTATCTTATTATGATGGGTACATTCTTAGGTTTGAACGCTGTTTTCGATAAAAAGCCTCATGTCTGGATGGACGTGGGTCTTATATTTTTATTTTATGGACTTTATTACGGTGTACTTGGTAGAGATATAGCAGAAATATGTGCCGACAAAATGGCTACTCACATTGGCGTAATGGATTTATTTATTTTGAAATAATCGTTTTAGAATTATTCTCATTTTTTTTAAATTATTCAGTACTATGAGCCACAAGGTATGCCTACAAGGCATTTAGATAAAAATGTTTGCTCAGTGTGTGGAAATCCATTACTAGTTGCAGCCGGCGAAGAAGGAGTAATTGGTTTGTGTTTCATCGATGAAATCATGTAATTTGCAAAAAAATATAAATAAAATCAAAAATTTTCAATAAATTTCAGAAAATACTTACAAATTGACTTGTGGTCATGTCTTCCATGAATTTTGCATCAGAGGATGGTGCATTATTGGAAAAAAGCAAACGTGTCCATACTGCAAAGAAAAAGTTGATTTGAAAAGAATGTTCAACAATCCGTATCCTTTAAAAAAATTCAATCACATTACAAAAATTTACACTCAATTATAACCTTAACTAATTATATAGATGGGAACGACCTCATATTTTGTACGGCCAATTCCTCGATTGGCTGAGATTACTAGTAGCATGGCAACCACTAATACTTCTTTTAGTACAAGGAATCAATTGGGTATTAGGACTTGAATAATTTAATTTGTGACTTATGTTTTTATTATATGTTTTGTAAAAAGACTTAGATTTGACAGTTAAGTGCTTATGTGTTCTTGAAGAGTATCAATTGATTTTGTTTCATATGTTTATATTGTTTTGTTGAAAGTATTCTTATGTACAAATGATTTTTAAATAAAATAACGTTTGTATTATATATTATGTGACTGATAAATCCTATTTATTATTCAGTGTCTTGACAAACCCTAGAGATTGTTATGACAAATGTGTGATGAAAATTTGGTTTTTCAAATTTGTGTTTGTATTGTGTGACGATCCCGATGATTTGTAATTCGGTATTTTGAAAACTTATTTTACTAATATTAAAAGTACAAATGTTTGTAACAATTTTTATTCAACAAATCATAATAATAAAGTCTGCCTTGTAATCGATTGAAAAATACAATTAGGTAAATTTTGGTATTTCCCAGTATAGTGACATTTGGTAAAACTGATACCAAAATACTTTTAAATGATGCAACATTTATTTCAGATAAATAAATTACCCATTGCTTTATTATAAAATATTATTACACAAAACTTGATTGTACATTTTCAATTAAATCAAATTGTTTATAATACTAAAATGTTTTAAAACTATTGTCTTTACCATACACACAGTCAGCTAAAAGGGAAATTCAAAATATTATGTATTAAAATTGCAAAAACAAAATTTATTTCTACAATAAACCAGCTTATGTTAGTTTTATATTTTCACAGCCTTCAATCAAACACCATCTACTTTATGTATTGAATTATTTGTGCAATATATTGAATTTTTTATTTGAAAATCTTTTTTAGTATAAAAAAATTATTGAAAGAAACAAAAATATACGTATTTATCAAAAATTTGCCTGGAATGCAAAAAAAACTAAATATGGAAAGAAAATATAGTATTTGAGGATATTAATTTCACAATAGATAGAGCGATGATTGGCTAAATGAGAATCCTGAAGAGTCACTATCATAAACATGATGTGTCAACGAAAAAACCATATTTCACTTATTAAATGCATAAGTGCATATATTAAATGCATAAAGGCATTTAAGGTTTGACAATTTAAATATATTCAAACTTCTTAAATTTTTTACATAGTACAAACATGCAAACTAATACATATTAAATTTAATGTATAAAAATATTTGCATGGAGTTTTGTGATTGAATGATTTATACATACATATATATTTTTTTAGTTGTCTTGATTTTTTGCCCTTAGATTTAACCATTTTATAAATTACAATTTATTTTGATAAATACTTTTGTATAAAAAATTAACAAATTAAACTCCTTCAAATGAGAAAATTAAAAATCAAAATAACATTTTTCTACATTAAAATACACTACACATTAAAATAACCAAAGCATAATCAATTGAATGATGGATCATTACATTTTTTTTCTTTATATTTAATTGTATAAAACATTTCGAATCCCTAAACAGCAATGAAAGTTTTTTCATTGCTTTTTCCAGCATAGACATTTTCTCTGATGTCTGTGTTGAATCATATACAATTTAAAGAATGTCATTTTCATTAATATACAGTTAAACAATTATGAATAGAGCTATTCATCGTGTAAATTAAATAACTTAGCGAGTTCATTCAAATCATCATATTTAGCTCTTTGAGAAAGCACCTGAAATCAAATTTAAATATGATCATAATTGTTTCGAAAACATAAAAACATTAATGATAGATTCAATACCTGTCGAGCTATATGCATTCTATTGAAAACATTCCACAAAACAATTCCTACAACAGTCTCATTTTTCATATAGAAAATTATGCCTTTATTGTAATCTTCTTTTGATTGTACTTCGTTTTTATCATCCGCGTTAACAATTTCACTAGACTTTTCAGCAGCCTCCACTGATGAATTATCAGCTGATACTTTATCGACATTTTCAACGCTAAGTAAAAATAAATTTATTAAACATAATTTAAATACATTAATAATTGATTATTTGCATGTCATACTTATTATTTTCATTGCTTTTCTGTTCTACAGATTTTTCAGACTTGAGATCTTTAGTAAAAACGGATACGGTAGGCAATTCAGCATCAATAATTCCGATTGCCTACAATAATAAAAAAATTGTTGAAGGATTGAATAATATAAATGCATATAAATAAAAATACATACCTCGTATCCAACATCGGGACCCAAGTCACTCCAAAACATACTTTGATGTTTATAATGTTTCATGGAACCTGCCATGTTTTCTCCAGCTAATCGACCAGAAACAACTGCATGGTCGTGGTGCTCAATACGTCTTCTTCCAAGAACTGGATCATAAAAGCAAGCTGCATCACCTGCCTGTGAATTTTTAATTATTTTTAATTGAGTATGTTAACTATATCTTGAATAAAAATTGTACTTACCACGTAAAGATTGGATCTAGCTTCTAATTCAGCATTTACTAAGAATCCACCGTTTTGTGGTTCGATTTCTAATTGTGATA